>LCTX01000092.1:0-80510 GCA_002233555.1 Limonomyces culmigenus | reverse complement strand
GGGGGCAGACGACCGGGTGCGAGGGTGAGGCAGCGACGTCCCGAACCTCGCGTTGGGTTCAATGGGCACCACGATGGGGTGTAATGGCGAGTAAGGGAAGACGAAAGAGCGTCTTGGAGAGTGCGAAGACGGAAGGGAGGGGTGACGGAGGCCAGAGGGCGAGTGAGGAACAAGACGGTCTGCTCAAAGGCCACTTCAAGCGACGTTGAGGAGTGAATGGTGGACATTGGAGTCGAAGAGTGATATGTGAGTCTAGATGTGCTTGTGTGTGAGGAGGTGAGATGATGCTGCTGACACTACAGAGTTCATGAGCACGAGGAGAGTGTGGTGGAGAGAGCAAAGGTAAGGACCAGGCCTGTGTTCATCTCACACGTATAGCAGACATCTTATATATGCCCTGTGTGTAGTCTTCTCATCGGAAGCGACTCTCGATGGGCATTGTTCGCGGACGCCTACCATGGCCGTCGAGGACACGCCGGTCTCCGTCTTCCCCCCTCTGACTATCGCGACATCGTGTCACTTTCGGTCTTTGCAAATACTCATAAAGTACAAGCTATTATCCTCCTCGATTGGGATGCAGCAAAGGCTATCCATGACTTGGACGGGATGTCGAGTTTCACGCGAGTGACGTAGCCACGAAGATCAGCTCTTTCCGTTCACCTTTTTCTGTCTCTCTTGGGGTTCACTACTCTATCATGTTCTTGTCTGAGCAAGACCGGAAGCATCTCAGCTTGGCTCTGGAACAGGCACAGAAGTCGCTCTCGGAGGGTGGCATTCCGATCGGGTGCGTCTGCTGATGCTCACCGTCCCGCGTCATTTCAGCGGGCTGACATACCGTTTCCTAGCTCCGTACTCGTCCACAAATCTGGGAAGGTCCTGAGTCATGGCCATAACTGCCGTGTCCAACGCAACTCGAACGTCCTCCATGCCGAGATGGACTGCCTCGAACGCCTCGGACGACCTTCGTCCGGCGTCCAGATCCTGCGCGAGTGCACGATGTACACGACACTCTCCCCGTGCATTATGTGCTCCGCCACATGCGTCCTGTACCAGATTCCTCGGGTTGTGCTTGGGGAGAACAAAACTTTTGTTGGCGGCGAGGACCTTCTCCGGGCACATGGCGTCGAGGTGGTGAACCTCGACGACGAAATATGCAAGGACGTGATGCAGGAATGGGTGAATGGTGCAGGGAGAGAGATCTGGTGGGAAGACATCGGCCTGACGGGCGAGGCTGAAGCAAGGGCGTAAGATGGTATGTGTCTTTCTTTCCATTTGCTGGGTTTCACTAATGGGATGGTGACAGATATATGATGAGTTCATGTCAGGTACTTTGTCTTATGTCCCATAGTTTCGCTCTCGCCCCTTCCCTTTCACATCATCGTCGTCCCCCTCATCCCCCCACCTCGACGCACTTCAAGGCCGGCCTGTTCTCAAAACTAAACCGTCGCACTCGATCTCCAGGATGCTTGGACTAGCTCCAAACATGGCAAAGAAGTCGTGACTGTGTTCGACAACCGTCCCGTCCTCAAATCCAATCTGGAGTTTTTCCAGCTGTGACGCAATCGTGTCCTTGAGGATGATCCCTTTCTTCAGCTCAAGAGAGCCTTATCCTCGAAGGGTTTGAAGATGAGCTTTTGTAGGTGTCCGAACATCATCATGCTTGCTTGCTGCGGAGGGCGCGCTACGATCTCTAGCTCGAGATCCAGCACCGCGGGCAACCTGGCCTCGTAAAGAAGTGCTCGGAAAACGTCGACGGTCACAACGGGATGGCCCAAGATTTGAACTCGGAGGACAGTCAGGTGATCATTGAGCTTCAGGGCCGCTTCTGCATAGTGATGGTGAGCAGAGTGTCGACGACCGGGATATAAGCTTTCCACTGATCGACATCACAAAAGCCCGCACATCCCGAAGCGTTTTCGTTCATCACCATGTTCAACATCCGCATATTCGGGAACTTTTCGATCGCATCCCGACATTTGATGAACTCGAGGGCGTCGGAGTCGTGCAAGCCCAGCTCTATCCTATCCAAGCTCTGCGCGGACGATGAATCCGCAAGCGCCTCAAGAACAAGTGCTGCGGCCTGGCACGTCGCACCTTTAGCGAAGACCGATAGTGCGAGGTGGCGGTAGAACCGAATGGCGGTGCCCTTCGGGTTTGGCGTTTTTGGATAATGCAGGACAAGCTTTTTGGTTGCGAGGAGACTCGTCACAAGCGTCGTGAGTGCAGCCGACTTGAAGCGAGCACCAGCGACGTAGATCGCGACCTGCTCGACGTTCGGCAACGCCGCGGGCAGCCTCCGAGCCATCTCATCGCCGGGGATAACGGGGCTGGCTACGATCAGAGACTTGATGTAGAAGCCTAGATGGGGGTGCGATTCGAGAAATTCGAGGTATCAAATCTGATTCTGGCCCCTTCCTGGAGGCGAACGGGGGCGAGGCCGCAAACGTGAAATCGAAGAATATCATTCGCTGGCTCGCTGCACACCATGTCTTCGAGAGCATGGAGATAGATAATAGATATAGGCGGTTGATACTCGGGACACAGGCTGAGGTCTGCTGCCCCGCTTCGCAGATCCGCTTTTCCGAAAGAGTTCCCGGAGCGCAACCCCGGAAGAGCCATCGATGAGAGAATACATGACATGAAGCTCCACGGCTGAGATGCCAATCAACAAATCAAACTTGAGATATAATCCTCGGTCTTGAAGGGAGCGACAGAATACGTAGCGTCGTGCGGCTTCGCGCACACGCTGACGCAGATGCGAGCAGATTTGAGTGAGCCGAACATACAAGAACTAGTGGTCCCACTCTGCCTCGTCTCGCCAGGCGATGAGCATTGTATGGTCGATGATGTCCCAAGGAATGCTTGTGTCGACATCTACCATGATTTGGTTGGACTATGATGGCGAAGGACAAGAAGAGGAAGAGAGTACGAGGCAAAAGAGGGCACACAAGCACGGGCGTCAAGAGACGAGTCAAAGTTTGATTCAATCACGTGACAGCTCGTACAACTACAGTGGGTACAAGCACAAGCCAACAAGATACAACAAGAAAGTGACTGATACAGGGATGCCAAGTTCAATTCCTTCATGCCTTCACAGAAACAAGCACTCGTGTGGCGCCGAGCCGGACACCTCCGCCAAGCACGGTCGTCTTGCCGCCGTCGTACGCCGTCGGTACAGCCGGAGGGAGTGTCACAATGCCCGCACGACGCTGGCGAGCACGCTCCCGACCCGAGGCCTTGAACGGAGAAACGGGTGCCTTCGCTGCCGCAGTGGGGAAGGCGATGTTCACCGCCGCCTTGATGGGAGTCGCCGGCGTGAGCATGATACACGGCACGATCAGTGTCGGCTTCTTCATCGATATGGGCGAAGCCCACGACGACGTCGACGAGCGCGACGACGACGCCGAGAACAGCGAGTCCGCGTCCGAGCTCGACCCATCTGACTCCGAGTCGTCCGAAGCGACGTACGCCGCCAGGTCCGTCCGCAGGCTCAGGCGGCGCATCACTCGGGTACGAGCCGCTCGAGCCATCGTCGCGCGGAGGGCCGTCCGGATCTCGACCTCGACGTCCTTCTCCTCGACCTCGGCACCGGTCTCGATGGCGACGGGGGAGGCAGACCAGACGAAGCGAGGGTAGACGTCGCCGGCGAAGCGGACGCGGACACGACCCGGGTCGGCCAGCAGGTCAAACTCCCGTCCTCCAAGAGCGGCGGCCCACCGAGTCCAGTCGACGCCCACACGCAGGGCAGCGACGTGGATCGGGCGAGGCGGCGCACAACCCGGGGTGAATGTAAGGGTACGGCGACCTGCACCACGAGCAGGGTCCGAGAGGCACCATGAGGCGGAAAAGTAGGGGTCAAGGGTGGCGGACAGTGCGTGCTGGAGGGCAACGAGTTGCGACGGCGGGATGAGGAGGGTGAGCGGTCGGGTCAGGAAGGTGATGGCGTGTGCGAGAGCGACGTTCAGGGAGCGCGAATCGCGGATGGAGGTGGTGGCGATGTTCAACATGTTTTTTCGGAGAATGAGCTATGTGTTGAGGATGGACCCGCCGGAGGTAGGGATACAGATGTGAGAGTCTGAGTGAGGCAGAGTGAGTTGGAGGGAGATTGAAAAGAAGTAAAAACAGCGAGCGCACCTAGGACAAAGGAACAGCGAGAAACTTATACAGAAGATACGATGAATTTGACGATGAGGCGACGAATGAGGCGAGAGAGGAATGTACGAGACGAGCGAGGAGGTGGTTGCGCTGGGTGTAGTGGGAAGAGGACCGGGCCTGATCTTCGTAGCTGCTAGTCCATGGTATATATGCACCTCATACCTTCCCACGAGAACAATGAGCCTCGGGAGCAGCGACAGGCACCACAAAAGCCAGGCGAGGAGAATGCGACGACGGTGAATACGACGGCGAGAACAAAAGGTTCGAAGCGGACCCGCGTCACATAACGCTCCTTGTCTTCTTGCACGTTGCACTCCTCAAGCACGACCTCGTCTCGCGTATTACAACACGACTATGCCATCCACCGAGCAGGCTAGTGATACTGCTGGCTTGATTGAGTCAATCGAGCGCAATCGTCGGCAGTTGGCGCTGAAGCCTGCCCGTGATCCTGATCGCGCTAGTAACTGCACATACCTGGCGTGGGCGCTGGCTACCCTCTACGGCGAAAGCCGCGAGCTTTCCACGATTCATGAAGCCATCTCTTTTGAGCGCGAGGCTCTTGCTTTCCGCACTGAAAATGACCCACAAATATCGTTCTCCTTGATCAATCTTGCGAGCTACCTGGGGACACTTCACAAGCGAACGAACGAACCACATCTCCTAGACGAAGCAATCACACAAGCGCGTAAATCTCTCGCAACACAGCCGGATGCATCCATGCACCGTGCACACTCCTGTCAGACACTTGCCATCTTCCTTGTCAGGAAGTACGACATTACCAAGCAGATCGATCTACTCGACGAGGCCATTGTTCTCGAGCGCGAGGCCCTGGTTTTGTGTCGAGACGAAACCCAGCGCGCAGCGTTAGGTTGGGCGTTATCGACACACCTCGTGAAACTTTACGAGAGAACCGGAGAGTCTGCAGTGTACAAGGAGGCGATCGATTTACAACGTCAGGCTCGGTCTATCTGTCCCAAGGGAGATCCTAGCTATGTCAAATACTCATCCGAGTTGGTCCTTCTTCTTCTTGCACACTACAACCGAAGTGACGAGCTCTCATTCTTTGACGAAGCGATCGCTGTGCAGCGTGACATTCTTGGCCTTCATCCACCCGGCCATCCCGAGCGCAAAGCGTACAGCAGAGATCTTGCGTATTATTATCATCGGCACTATGAGAGAACGGGTCAGAGCAACTCACTGAGCGACGCAATCACTCTTGGGCGCGAGGACGTTACTCTTCGACAGCCCAACAGCCCTGATCAAGCGATTTCCTTGGAGTGCTTGTCACGTTATCTTTTGGCCAGCTTCAAGCAGAAACAGCATATGCCGTTGCTTGAAGAAGCGATCTCTATGGCATATGACGCTATCGGCTTGCAGCCTGATGAACACAGCAACTCGCGGGCCCAGTTTTGCTTCGACTTGGCAGATATGCTCAAGACTCGGCATGACTACGGAGGTCCTGCTTCGCTATTAGATGAGGCAGTTGCTCTTGAGCGTACAGCCCATTACATGCGGTCCGAGGAAGGCGCAAACTATGCGACTGACTGCGCTACTCTTGCCTACTCGTTAGGACGCCTATCTGTTGCGAAAGGAGATGTCGCTCTTCTTGACGAGGCCGTGCTTCTGGCTCGCAAGCCCCTCAAATCCATGCCCAAAGACGAGACTGGCTACCCTACAGCGTGTCACAACCTTGCTGTCATAATTTGGCTGCGTTACAACCAAAGCACGGATCTAACGCTCCTCGACGAAGCTATAGACCTAGCGCGCACAGTCATGGCACTTTCACCACAAGATCAGTCAGCTCTACATAGTGGACGCTTATACTTGCTGGCTGGGCTCTTGCTCAAGCGTTATGAGTGTACGGGTGATGTCGAATCCCTCAGCGAAGCATGTCGGTTTGCCCGCGATACTCTTGCCCTTCGCCCTCCAGGAGATCCGGAACGTCCGGCGACATGTGGGCTTGTCGGACACTCTCTACTGGCCATGAACCTCCACAGTGGAGACCCCGTGCTACTTGAGGAGGCAATCGTCCTTGGACGTGAGGCGCTCGATTCGCGCACTGACGGGGATCTCTACACGGCACCCTTCAACGACAGCTTAGCATTAGCTCTGAAAGCCTACTATAACGACAGCCATGACATCGCGCTCCTAGAAGAGGCGATCATACTTGAACGCGAGGCTCTTCATCTGCGCCCCACTGGACACCTAGATCGTGCCCTTTCTTGCGCGACACTCGCAGGGTCGCTTTGGCTCCGTTTCCAGCGAACTGACGACGTTACAGCGCTCCCAGAAATAGTCGACTTGTGCAACGAGGCTATCGAGCTTAGATATCCTCCAGCTGTGTGGAGATCGTCGCTGACTCTGTGCTGTCTACATCTGTGTCGGAACATCCCTGAATTTTCCGTACCACACGCCATGGATCACCTTCGTCGGGGTGTATGTAGTGACATAGATAACACCCAAGAGTTCATGGATCAGAGCTGCTCGTGCTTTGGCTTATTGTGGGCTTTGCAAGACCTCTGGTTGCCTAATACCGCAACAAACCTGGCTTCCATATACTCGCTATTCATCGAAAAGTTGGTGCTGATCGCCGGGTTTGCGCTGAGCAAACTCTCTCAACTGGCTGCCCTCCAGTCGGCCACGTCGATCGGATCTGATGCTTGCATTGCCGCGGTATTGGCGAACCGTCCCGACCAAGCTGTAGAGCTACTTGACCAAGCGCACGGGGTAATATGGTCGCAGTCTCTCCACCAGAGAAGCCCACAAATCGATGGGGCGCCGCAGGCCTTGACTGAGGAGCTCGCGATGCTACTACGTGCAACCGACACCACAGCAGGAGCCGAAACTGCGAGGCCACCTGCGCCAGGGCCGGGAGGCTATCACGCTCACTCTACGCCGCACGATCTGCGGCACGAACAGAACAACCAGATCCAAGCCATTCTCAAGGAGATTCGTGCCTTGCCAGGACTCGAACGTTTCATGCTTGGGAGTGGGTATAAAATGCTATGCACGGCGGCCGATGTGCATCCTGTGGTCATACTCGTGGCGGCGCGCACGCATACTTATGCGTTGATCATGTCGGGCTTGAACACAGCCACTGATCCGCCTACTGTATTGCGACTCAGCTTCAACTCTGAGAAGCTAGTTATGATGCGCGATGCCGCTGAGCACTCGGGTCTCAGAGATGGAGGTGTACCTCGTGAGGCCGAGGGCGGGGTGCGGCTGCAGATTCGGCCCACCGTACATTCCAGAGTCCAAAGGGGAGATCAGCCGAGTCCCCTTACCGTGCTATCCGACCTATGGCGTTACGTGGTAAAGCCTGTGCTTGCTTGCCTGGAGCTCAAGGTGCGATCAATGAGTTTGATACTGTTGCACAGCTGAAGTAACAAAAATCGCAGCCTGCAAAAGGACTCTCTCGGCGACGTCTATATTGGTGCCCAGTGGGCGACTTTGCCTTCCTGCCGCTGCATGCTGCGGGTGTGTATGACGGCCCTCCAGATCAGCAAGTGTGCTGCTCAGATTACGTCGTTTCGTCGTACACACCTACAGTATCCGCGCTGCTCCGTGCACAGTCCAAGGTGCCGCAAACAGCCTCGTCTTCAGGGGATATGTTGGTTGTTGCGGAGAGCTGCGACTCCCACGCTCGCATGGAAACACTTTGGAACGTCGTAGAGGAACTGGAAGCTATCAAGACAGTCACAGGCCACAGTAGAGGCGGTCTGGATGTCCACACGATTGGATCGAACGCTACAGTGGTGCAGGTGACTGAGCGCATCCGGTCTGCGCATTTTGTCCATCTTGCTTGTCACGGTACCCAGCACCGCACTGAAGCTCTGGAGAGCGGCTTTCATCTCAGCGACGGTATCCTCACAGTTTCACGGTTGATGGCGCTGGATCTGGACCAAGCATGGTTTGCGTACCTTTCGGCGTGCGAGACGGCAAAGGGCGATGTAAGGCAGCCCGATCAAGCCATTCATCTTGCGGCGGCTATGCTTTTTGCTGGCTTCAAGAGTGTCGTGGCAACGATGTGGCACGTATTCTACACGGCCCATTCACGCAGAGATAGCTTCGCTGATGGATGGACAGGTCGATGAGCGATGTGGATGGACCTGCTATGGCGAGATGGTTTTATGAGGCTCTGTTGGCTAACGAGAAGATGGACGCGGATGCATTTGCCTATGCACTTGACACAGCCGTGCATAAGCTGCGGGAAGAAATGCCGCTGGCACCAGTGCGTTGGGCCCCGTACATACACGTGGGAGCATGAGAGTTGCTTAAGTAGTTCAAATCTTCACACGAGACCCATGAGATCCGAAGTAACGACTGGCACTATCGTATTTCGCTGAAGCCGGCCGACGCGAGTGCAGCGGGCGCGCGGTGGTGAGAGGAAAACGTGCAAAACGGACCCGCGTCAGCAACGCCGACATCACCCCTCCCGTCCCGCACAACTTGAATTTGAGCCAGACCACCGCCTTCGTGTTCCGGATCTCTTTGCGCAATCGTGGAGGTGTTATAGTCGCAAAGAGCTTATACGTGCTCATGACGTCCTTGAGCGCAGGTCGCCGGTCCCTGCCTTTTCATCGCCGCAGCCGAACCTCTGCGGTTGAGTGCAGCATCCGACGAAACCGTGGCGCACGACTCTTGTCATTCTTCCCTACCAAGCTCCCTTACTAATTGAGGGCATGGGCCAAGTTAGTTGGGCTACCGTCGGCGTCAGCGCTGCGCTCGCGCTCGTCGTGGCTTATGTCTTGCGTGCGCTCCCCGCCCCACAATCCAAGCTCGGTCTATTGCCCAGCCCGCCGATCAGCCACTTTCTTTTCGGAAATCAACAAGAGGTCTGGCAGGACGAAGCCAAGCCCGAGGAATGGGTTCGAACGTATGGGCATGCCGTTAGGATCGCAGACTTGTTCCAGGTGCGTCCTCCTCTTCTGATAGAACGATGCACACACTGATGCCTTCTCCAGAAACCAGAGCTCATGCTCACCGACCTGCGTGCCATCAATCACATCCTCCAGCATAGCGATATCTACCAGAAGCCAAAATCGAACCAGGAAGCCCTCGCCCATCTCCTCGGCCGTGGTTTAGCAGTCGCCGAAGGAGAACGCCATCGCGTTCAGCGGAAGGCGTTGAACCCTGCCTTTGGGCCTGATCATATACGAGGTCTGACAGGTATCTTCCTCGACAAGGCAAACGAGGTACGATTCTGGTTCCTTCTCGCGCGCCATTCCATGATGAGCCCTGAGCAGCTCCGGGACGTCCTTCTCGGGCAACTATCCACCGACGGCAGCGCTACCGTGGACATCATGAGTCCACTCGCAGACTGCACCCTCGACATTATCGGCCTCGCCGGCTTCGGCTATGACTTCCACGCCCTCTCGTTGACGGAGCCGCCCAGTGAGCTTGCGCTCGCCATCAAGACGGTTTTCGCCGCTGGACTAGACCAGACCATGCTCATGCTCGAGTGGATGTTCCCGTGGTTCCGCCACGTGGTACGTCTATCTTTCTGTCTGGGAGTTCGTTCGCTCACACGGCCCATAGCCCACGAGCAGGAACGTGGCGGTCAAAGGCGCTATGTCCACCATGCATCGGATTGGGAGACAGCTCCTGCAACAACGAAGAGAAGATACAGAGTGCGTACGACTCCCTTGTAGCGGCGCAGATGTCCCCTGATGATCGGCACTGCTCTCAGGGTAGAATCTCCGCAAGGCCGCCCGCGTGATATCCTGAGTCTGCTAGCTCGCGCGAATATGGTGACGGACCCGCGTCAACGTTTGACCGATACCGAGGTCATAGATCGTGAGCCTACTTTCACCCTCGTTTACTACCCATCCGATACATCCATAGAGATACCGACCTTCGTCATGGCCGGACACGAGACGATCACGGCTCTGATCGCATCTGCGCTTTACCGCCTGTCTCTCAATCCCAAGGTTCAAACAGCAGTGCGCGCCGAGTGTCGAGCCCACCCACTGCCGATGGAGTCACATAGCAACGAGCCGCTCGACGGCGGTGCACTGACAGTCTTCGACCACCTGCCCCTACTCGACGCTGTCATCCGTGAGACTCTCCGGCTGGACGGGCCCGTGTCGGAAGCACAGCGTGTCGCAGTGAAGGAGGACAGTCTTCCGCTGAGCGCGCCCATCACGGACAAGGAGAGCGTCATCCGAGATACGGTTCCGATCGTGCCGGGTGATTCGATCTACATGCCGCTGTAGATCGTGAACACGAGTGAGGACATCTGGGGCGAGGACACCAAGGCGTGGAAGTACGGAGCCGTTCACTTCCGCAAATAACTTGCCCTGACGAACACCTCTACAGTCCCTACCGCTGGATCGATCGTTCACTGCCCGATGCAACCAAGGATGTGCCGGGCGTGTATAGCCATGTGCTCTCCTTCCTTGGTGGTGTGCACGCGTGCATTGGCTTTCGTTTCGCAATCTACGAGTAAGCCTGTTGATATCCTCGCACAGTACAATGCTGACCCGCGTTTCAGGGCCAAGTTGATCTTACATGCGCTCATCTCGCTTTTTGACTTCACGTTGGCAGTACCGGATGAGGAGATCGAGAAGCGTAGGGAGATCCTCACACGTCGGGCACTGAAGAGCAACCAGGACGTCGTGCAGCTACCGCTCGTCGTTCGGCGAGCGAACGCGGAGGCAATGTACTGAGTTCTCTGCAAAGGGCACGCCAGGCGGCCTGTGTCACGTACTGTTAGCACCAGGCCGCGACACCCTATTTCGGTTCATACGGTACTTCTATCAGCTATGCGTGCAAGACTCGAGCAGGATTTCGTGCGGAGCGATGATTGTAACACAGGTTTAGATGGATATGAGTCTACAGGTGCCCGACTGCGTGCCTATTTCCATGCTTGTCGAACAGTTCATCCTACGCGCTGGTTCCCGCAGTGGTGATGACCTGCGCCATGCGCTCATCAGGGACCCCAAAGAGTCTAAGGAAGGAGTCACTACGTGAGTGGACGTGTAGGCGCTCCAGCTGAGATGCCAGGGCTGGGGAAAGTATCGGCTCCTTCTCGTCTGCGGGCACACCTAGGGTCTCGCCATCAAAGGAGAAGGATTCGTTGCGTAGGGTCTTGATTGCGAGGTCCCTCAGAGAAGGAAGTGTGGCAGACTTGAAGAGAGCACGAAGAAGGGAGATGGACGCGTTGGGCATGGCAGAGATGGTCAATTCGATGGTCGTGAGACCCGCATGGTTTCGAAAAGCTATGTCTGGGGATTGGATCAATGGCCATCAACACTAGGTGATGGATTTGAACTCACCATCATGTCTGCTGCACATGTACATCCCTTCCAACTTGTCGTCTGCGAGGGTTGCGTAAACGTGCGACAGGCATTTCATTTGCCCGATCACTTCTTGGCACGCCCTAAGCTCTGGCACAGTGCATATTGGCGAGTTAAAAACGGGAAGGAAGTATATGGTAAGAACACGGAGCGTGAGGCATGAGTTTGACAATGCTGCCCGACTGAGAGATCGCTTGAGGTCAATGCTCTGGCCGATAAGCCCCAGCGTGATCAGTTCGTGCGGCGAGGTGTCTATGACCAGCCCAGGTAACCAGCACCCGGGCAGAAGAGCAGCACCCGGCTGTATACGAGTACCACTATAGGAGGCACACTTGCGATGAGGCGGTTAACTGAGGAAATATCCTGAACCCCTTTAGGGAGTTTGATTATCAGGCTATGCATATGACGGAAGATGGCCGGGATTTTCACGAGCTCGTCCTCTAATGACTCGGGTCGGAGTTTCTCGAGGTCGAGTTCTTTGGTGAGAGCGCTGACGTGGGGATGCTGCTCCATCCATTCGAGCCGGCCACGGGGATTGTAGTCTTCCGCGACTTGGTCCAGCACACATTTTCGGAATAACACGCCCTGGCCGACGGAGCGATAGCGCTGACTGAGCAGAGAGATAGTGTTCATCAAGGCCTTCAACCACGTCCGGTCGCTCGCGTGCAGTCGACCATATTCCCTCGCCGCCAGTTTCATGACTCTATCGACCAACTCGACGGGCAGACATATATCCTGTGCGCTCGTGGAGGCGAAGGGGTGGACCTTTAATCCTGACTGCGATGTGGGACACTGCTCCATCGAGCCGTACGAGGGGGAAGGAGGGAGAGAGAGGGCTGGGTCACGTGGGTGCGAACCAGAAAGTGCATTGTCTGCCTCCCCCATTGTTCCAGGATCACGCACGGGTAGTGCAAGAGGCCACTTGCGCCGAATCGGCGTGTACTTGGTGTCAATGAACACAGAGATCAGGGACTGCCCTGATCAAGATGGCGGCTTTTGAGCGGCGAGACCCAGCGCTGGCAGGAGCGCCGGCATCGGGTAACTTACACTGTTGCGTTTCCAGATTCCCTGTATACCGAGTCTTCACCGACCCCGGTCACCTAGTACGAGGTGGCTCTCCTTGCACTTGACCCGCCAATCACACGAACAGGTAGCAGTACTTCCCGCCAACCAGAGCAACACTACTTACAGATCTGCAAACGCGCCATCGAGGACGACGTCCTCGCGCCTCGCCTTTTTCGCCCTCCGCTCCAGGACATCCTCCGCCCAGTCCTCCTCCCCCGCCGCGTCCCCGTCGTCGTAATCGAGCGCAACGACACCCTCTGCCTTGTCCTCCTCCGCCGGCTCGTCCCCGCCCTGGCCCTTCGCCCACACCCGCCTACGCTTCTTCTTCTCCTTCCTCTTCTCCTTCTCGTCCTTCCTGCGTCCCTCCCCGCTCCACGCGCCGTTCTTTTCCTTGCGCTCCCGGCGCTTACGCGCCTCCTCGCGCCCCGCCTCCGCGCGCGCGCCGGCCTCGGCGAGCGCGGCGCGGCGCTTCGCCTCCTGCGCGGCGTCCGCGTACGCAAACTCGTCCCACTGCACATATCAGGCCCCACACACGCGAAAAAACGGGAGCACGCACGTCGACGTCCGCATCGACCCACCGCACCTTCTCCTCCTCCCCCCTCGCCGCCCACTCCGGCATCCTCGGCATCCTCAACAACCCCCACGCGCGCGCCAAGCCCGCGATATCGAGCGCGCGCGCGCGCAGCACGAACGCCGCCTCGTGTGCGCCGTGCGCGCGCACCGCGCTCACGAAGCCGCGCGCGGCGCGGTCGTGCGCGGCGCGATCGCGGAGGAGCGCGGCGCGAAGCGTGGCGAGCGTCGGCGCGACGGCGGGGTCCTCCTCCCGCTCCGCGCCGTCGTCGTCGGGGAGGGGGAGCTCGGAGCCGGAGGCGGAGAAGAGGCCGCGGCGCGTGAGCGGGACTTTGCGCACGGCCATGAAGTCTGCCAGGCATCAGCGGGGAGGAGGGGAGGAGGATGTATGCGCGCCGCACCGACGTAGTCTGTCTCGCGCGGGCCGAGCAGCACCCACGCGCGCCCCGCGGCGCCCGCGCGCGCCGTGCGGCCGACGCGGTGCGCGAACGCGCGCGGGTCCGTCGGCGGCTCGAACTGGAGCACGGCGTCGACGCGCGGGAGGTCGAGCCCGCGCGCGGCGACGTCCGTCGCCAGTAGCACATGCAGCGCGTTCTTCTCCCCCTTCGTGGTGCCCGACGACAGCGGGGAGGCGGCGAACGCGGCGAGGGCGCGCGTGCGCGCGGGCGGCGCGAGGTGCCCGTGCAGGCTGTGCAGGACCGTGCCCCGCGGGAGGAGCAGTGGGAGCGCGTGGAAGAAGTGATCGACGGCGGCGCACGTGCTGAAGTAGACGAGCGCGCGCGTCGCGCCTGTGCTGGCCTCGTGCGCGAGGATGCGCGCGAGCTGCAGGAGCTTCTCCGATGCCGGCACGAGCACGTAGTGGTTTTGCAGCCTGCGGCGTGGCGTGTGAGTAGTGAACATGGAAGGGAGAGAGGGGGACACGGACGTAGCGGGAATGCGGCGCTCCTCGGGCGCAAGGCCGGCGCGCTTCGCGGCGACGCGCACGGTGACGCGCGCGGGGTTGCGCAGGCCCGCGCGGACGAGCTCTGCGAGCGCGTCCGCATCCGCCATCGTCGCGGAGAATAGGCCCGTGCGGCGCTGCTTCGGGAGCGCGCCGAGGATGCGCGCGACGGGCGCGGCGAAGCCTGCGTCGAGCAGGCGGTCCGCCTCGTCGAGCACGAGCGCGTCGAGCTCGCGCGTGCGTGGCGCGTACTTGGAGGCGAGGAAGGTCGAGAGCGTGCCGGGCGTACCGATGATGATCGAGAGCGGTGTGCCGGGTGGAGGGGGCGAGGAGGCGGAGACGAGCAAGAAGGCGGGCGCGAGGGGCGGGCGCGAGGATGTAGGCTCAGGCTGGGCGGAGAGGAAGAGCTCGAATACCTTGTGGATCTGCGCGGCCAGTTCACTGTTCTTCGTCAGGGCCATCACCAAGTACAACGAAGGCTCCCGCGAACCGAGTCGGGCTAACGACGAGCGCGCCAAGCTCGCCGGGTCGCAGCGGTGGCCGGCGCAGCAGGCGCTCGACCAGCGGCACTGCGAACGCGAGTGTCTTGCCGCTACCAGTGACGGCCTCGACGACGACGTCCTTGGCTCCCATGAAGAGCGGGATCGTCGCAGCCTGCACTGGCGTCATGTGCGTGTGACCGAGCGAGAGCAGCACATCTAAGCTAGGGCGCGTGGTTTGAGCGCAGAAGGGAAGAAGTAGCGGATAGAAGAGCTGACATCCAGGGTGTGAGTGGGGTGGGCAGCGAGGACCACGGCCCTGCGAACGCGTTCGAGGTCATCGAGGACGAGGTGCAGGAAAATTAGGCGCCCGTCTCCTCCGGCTCTCTTCCCTCGACGTGCTCGTGGCCACCGTGTTCCAGTTCAGGCTCGTTACGTTCCTGTATACCCGCCAACTGGACCTACCAGGACAGGGCGCGCAGGAGCACACATCCCCTTCATCGGCCAGATACGCCCTGCATCTCGATCGTTCAAGCCCCTTTCCAACCATCTAATCACTACATTCTTCCGCGGATCTCCACGTTCATACTCGCTAGTTGTGCTCATGTTGACCAGCTCAAGTATCTCCATGCTTCCATCAAGCTGGTAACTCTCTCTCCCCGACTACGCGGTGCTCTGTGGTCTCGCCTTTCCAACCTCCACTTGTTATCGATCGGTCCTTTGTGGCATCGGTGCAACATGTAAGTATTTGATCTCTCTATACTCTATCTGCTAACATACCACACTCCAACTATCGACTGTGACGACCAAAGGATAGTGGCATGAGTCATCTTTACGTTCTTCTTCACAAAACAGTCAGGACTAAAATGCATCCATGTCCGCACGCCGAACGATGAGCGGTAGTTGCACGTGGTCCTTGTTGCTCTTCAAAGCTCGGCGCGTGAGGAGCTCTGTGCGCTTCTCGATCTCCCCCTCAGGGACCGAGGGCTGAAAGTCCAAGTCGGAGATAAGCGCATGTAAGATAAATTTGGCCCTAAGAGACGGATCAGTATCGTACTGTTGGAGACGTGGACACGCATACTCGTAGATCGCGAAACGAAACCCGATGCACGCATGTGCGCCACCGGTGAACGAGAGGATATTGCTGTACGGGCCCGGAACATTTTTGGCCGCCTCAGACAACGGACGATCGATCCATCGGTGCGGGCTGCAAGCACGTCAGTAGTAGCACGGTACACGAGGGAGAGATAGGACACGTACTTCCATTTCTTAGCATCCTCACCCCAGATCTCCTCGTCCGTGTTCGGAATCCATAGCGGGATGTAGAAAGAGTCTCCGGGCACGACCGGTAGCGAATCCCAAACAGTCCCGCTCTTGTCAGTTACGGGCACACTCAGCGGGAGCACGTCCTCCTGCACAGCGATTCGCCAGACGTTTGAGACGGGCTCGTCCACCCGCAAAGTCTCGCGAATGATGGCTTCAAGTAAAGGCAGATGATCAAAGGTGGCTAGAACATCGCTATCGAGCGGATCGTTGCCGCGCGGCTCCGTCGGCAAGGGGTTGGAACGACACTCGGTACGCAGAGTGGTCTGAACCTCTGGGTGAAGAGACAACCGGAACAGAGCCGATGATACCAGAGACGTGACCGTCTCATGTCCGGCCATGAGGAATGTCGGTATTTCTAAGGCGACATCAGTCAAACGGGCAGCCAGCGAAGGTAAGACTAGACTTGCGATCGATAACCTCGGTGTCATTCAGACGTTGACGTGAGTCGGCCGTCGAGTTTGCGCGAATGAGGAGGCTCAAGATATCGCGGGAGCGGGGACCTGTCGTCGTCGTGGCGTCAGCCCTGCGAGAAGTGACGCATTCGTTAGTGCAAAGCAAGTACAGTACACCGAAGGTGTACGTACGTCGCCTCGTCTCTTCTTTCTTGAAGAAGCTGATTACCTACCCGGCGCATAACGGCCATGGCCGCATTGACCTTCTGGTTCCGACTCGTTGGCTGCGCACCGCTAGTAAACAGGTATAGTTGGACACTGCGAAAGGCACGTACCACGTGGCGAAACCATGGAGACATCCATTTCAGCATGAAAAGGGCCTGAGCCAGTCCGATGTCGAACACGGTTCGAATCGCCACCTCAAGTTCGCTCGACGGCTCGGTCAAAGAGAGAGAATGGAAGTCGTAGCCGAAGCCGCTGAGACCGATGACGTCGAGGGCGCAGTCGGAAATCGGGGACATGATCTCCACCGTAGCTCTCTCGCCGGCGGACAGTCGACCGGCCAAAACATCCCGAAGCTGCGCAAGGTTCAGAACAATTGCTACGCGCGAAAAGACGTGACTAGTACCTCGTTTGCCTTGTCAAGGAAGATGCCAGTCAGATCTCGCAGTTGGTTGGGACCGAAAGCTGGGTTTAATGCCTTACGCTGCACCCGGTGACGCTCGCCCTCAGCAACTGCGAGACCGCGGCCAAGGAGATGCTCGAGCGCTTCCTCGTTCGCTTTTGACTTTTGGTAGATGTAGCTATTCTGAAAGATGTGGCCGATGGCGCGGAGGTCGGTGACCATGAGCTGTGGTTTCTAGAAGCACCGTCAGCATGAAGTTCATAACGTGAAGAAGAACTTATGCACGTTCAAAATATCTCCAAGCGTGACGGCACTGCCATAGATCCGAACCCACTCCTCCGCCATGGTTCCATCCTTGAAGACTTCTCTCTGATTCCCGAATAGCCAATGACCACTCGGCCCGGGCAGTCGACCAAGCTTAGAGCGTGGGGCACGGAGCGCACGCAGAACATAGACCACGACGAGTGCGAGCGCAGCGCTGGTGCTGAAGGTTGCCCAGCTGATTTGGTTCATGTCTTTGGTCAGGAAGAGTGACTAGGCAGGGAAAGGGAGCCGACGACAGCGAGGTTCTGTGATTGAGCCCCCGCTTGCTGTACTTAAAAGTCATGACCTACCTGCGGAGATGGGCAGTTAGCAGTGCATCACTAGAACCGCGGTGTCAATATACGTACTGTATATAATGAGGTATATGGGCCGATCGGCATACGGAGCATTTTATAGCGGACCTGTTCTGCCCCTCGTGCTTGGCACCCATATCTGCCAATATGCCGCAATATCCTTCGTGGCGTCGATGCGTAGATCAACGGGCTGCACGCGCACGGGGCGATACTCGACGAGGAAAAAGGCTCGGGTTGCGCGGCGAGGACGAACTCGAAGACTTCTTGAAGCTGCGCCGCAAGCTCGCTGTGCTTCATCAGTGCTGAATCTTGCTGAAATGATCCTTGCACTCACCGCGTCAGGCTGACGACGAGCACGCCGAGCTCGCCAGGTCGCAGCGGCGGTCGATGCAGCAGGCGCTCCATCCGCGGCATCTATGACCAGCTACCGTCTCGACGACGGTGTCTTGGAAGCTCACGAATAGCGAGATCGTCGCTACATGCACAGGCATCGAAGGTATGTTACCCAGCGAGAAGAACACATCCAGGCTAGCTCGCGCGGTTCAAGGGCAGAGAGGCAGAAGCAGGAGAGACTAGCTGGTATACAGGGCGTGAGTGAAGTAGGCAGCGATAACCACGGCCCCGCGAACGCGTTCGAGGTCATCGAGGAGGAGGCCGAAGGAGAATAGACGCTCGTCGTCTTGTCGTTTCCTTCGACTTACACCTGGCTCAATAACGTTTCTTCTTTCGCCACGCAAAAGACGTCCCAGCCATATGAAAAGACTACGTTCAAAAATCCGCAACGAAGCTGGTCGAAACCCGCCCGCCGTTCTTTGAATGGCGCTGTCGGCCCTCCGCTCACCAGCAACGTCCCGGCTGACAGCGCTTGGCTCTCCACCAGAGCCGTGCTCTCTACAAGTAGATGTTTCTGGGGCATTTTTTGGTCGGAGTCAGCCAGATGCACGGAATATCTCGACCATCCAGGCTTCTCACAAGTTACCCTCTTGTCACTCTGACCCTTTGACCATGTCTGGCGACGCCGATCTCGCTCTCAGTCCGCCCATCCGCGGATCTCAAGGCTCGGTTATCACCAAGAAGCGGGGCATGCGACGTTCCAGCCTCTCCGATGCGGAGGATGCCCTCACCTTGCTCTGATCGAAGCGCCCACCGCGCTCGCGCCGCACATACGTGCGCTAGCGATATATATCCTTCACACGCCCATTGCTTGCGGCCTCAGGCGCCCAGAGCACGGTCCGTGTTGCCGGATGCCATGAGCTGTCAGGAGGTGATAGCAGCGGCGCCTTGCTTGCGCTTCGCCTACGCCGCCATCGCGAGCCCAGATAGCGGTGCTCACGGTAACAGCATCTTTCGCTGCGCAGTGCGCACGTCTGCGTCTCCGCCCGCCCCTTCGTCCCCTCCGCCTCCACGCCCGCCATGTACTCTCCTCAGCAACAGCAGGTCATGCGGCAACGGCAGATGCAGCAGCAGCAAATGCAGCAGCGGCAAATGCAACAGCGGCAAATGCAGCAGCAGCAACAGCAGCAGCGGCAGATGGCCGCGCAGCTCGCACTCTCGCAGCAGCGCGGGATCGGGCAGCAGCTCGTCATGGGCCAGCAGCGCCTGACAGTCCAGCAGCGCACGCTCCACCAGCAGCGCATGGGCGCGGCGCAGCGTGGACAACGTCAGCTCGCGCAGGAGCTCATGCTCGCCGAGCAGCGTGTCGGCGCGCAGCGTCGTGTCGTGTGTCAGCAGTATGCACAGGTCAAGCAGCGTGTTCAGAATATTCAATCTCAGATGCGCTGGTATATCGGCGATCTCTACCTTGCTGGTCGTGCTCTCGCTGACCGTGTGGAACAGATGCATCTTCCAACTGTCTCCCTCATCTCTTCGCTGGCATCTTCTCCTCCCCAGACGCCCCGCTACTCTCGTGCCTGATCTGTCCCGCCTCTCCGACGGCCTGCTCACTCTCGATCGCTTTTCGATGTATCGGTACCGCATGCATGTAGTATTTATCTGTACACTCTGTTCTCTAGATGTATTTCCGAATCTTTCGCTGATGACTTCTGGTGGCCCCAAGTAGAGTAAGCTGCACAAGCGTAAGAACTACAGCACATCCACATCCACCCGTCGAATAATGAGCGGCAGCTGCACGTCCTTGCAACTCTTCAAAGCTCGGCGCGTAAGAAGCTCTCTGCGCTTCTCAATCTCTTCCTCCGGCACCGAGGGCTCAAATTCCAAGTCAGAGATAAGCGCATGTAGGATAAACTTGGCCCTGGGAGGCGAGTGAGTATCGTACTGTGTGGAGATGAAAAAAGACGCACTCGTATATAGAGAAGCGAAAGCCAATGCACCCGTGCGGGCCGCCGAGAAACGAGAGGATATGTCCGTATACACCCGGCACATTCTTAGCCGCCTCAGGAAGAGGGCGATTGATCCAGCGGGACGGGCTATGAGTGCACACATGAGAACATGTTCCAGATCAAGGCATGGGGACCACGTACTTCCACAACTTGGCGTCCGCACCCCATATATCCTCGCTTGTGTTTACGATCCATATCGGGATGTAGATCGAGTCGCCCGGCACGATCTGGATGGTATCCCGGACGGCCCCATCCTTGTCGGTTATTGGCGCGCTCAGCGGAAGCACGTCCTCCTTAACTGCGACCCGCCGGCCGTCTGAGACAGGCTCGTCCACCCGCAAAGTCTCACGAATGACGGCGTCAAGCAAGGGCAGATGATCGAAGGTCGCTAGAGCATCTCCGTCGAGTGCTTCGTTGCCGTGCGGCTCCGTCGGCAAGGGGTTGGCTCGACATTCGGCACGCAGTGCGTTCTGAACCTCTGGGTGAAGAGATAGCCGGAAGAGAGCCGACGTCACCAAAGACGTGATCGTCTCGTGTCCGGCCATGAGAAACGTTGGAATTTCTGCGAAGAAGTCAAGCGTATGCCAAACAGCTGTACGAGTAAACACACGATCGATGACTTCAGTCTCAGTAAGACGTTGACGTGAGTCGGCCGTCGAGTTTGCGCGGATCAGAAGACTCAAAATATCGCGAGAGCGGGGGCCAGACGGCTTTTCTCCCTGAGATGCCTCGGACCTAGGGGAGCCGACTCGAATATCAGTGCAAGAACATCTTGAATCACTGAGACTGAACGCACTCTGCCTCATTTTTCCTTTCTCGGAGAAGCTGGACACCTGTCCGACGCATGACAGTCATGGCCGCATTGACCTTCAAGTTCCGACTTGTTGGCTACATGCGCCGTAAGCGGATAGACATCTCCGGATGGTAGGGAGACACGTACCACGTGGCGCCACCACAGAGACCTCCACTGAAGCATGAAAATGGCCTGGTACAGTCCAATGCTGAACACCGTATGAACCGCAGTCTCTAGCGCGCTCGTTGGTTCGGTCACAGAGAGAGACTCAAAGCTGTAGCCGAAACCAGCGAGACCGATGACGTCGAGGGCGCAGTCTGATATTGGGCGCATAATATCTACGGTAGAGCCCTCTTCAGTGGATGATCGACGGAGAAGAACGTCGCGGAGCTGGGTAGGGCTCAGCATGGCATGTGACGTGAGGATGGACTAAACTCGTACCTCATTCGCTTTGTCGAGGAAGATGCCCGTCAGGTCTCGTAGCTGAGTAGGACCGAAGGCAGGGTTCAATGCCTTGCGTTGAACGCGGTGGCGCTCGCCCTCAGCGACTGCCAGACCGCGGCCGAGGAGATGCTCGAGTGCTTCCTCGCTCGCCTTTGGTTTTTCATAGACGAAGCTGTGCTGAAGAATGTGACTGATGGCGCGGAGGTCCGTGAGCATAAGCTGCGGTTTCTGGAAGGGGCTTTAGTACGGAGGCCACTTCTCGAGGAAGAGCCCTTGCACCTTCAACACGTCTGCGATCGCCACGACACAACCATACGTTCGAGCCCACTCTTCCGATGCAGTCTCGTCCTTGAACACCTCTCTTTGGTGCCCGAATAGCCAGTGGGCGGTGTGTGCCGGAGGACCGGGCAGAACACCGAGCTTGGATCGCGGAGCACGAAGCGCACGCAGAACATAGACCGCGACGAGTGCAGCCAAAGTGCTGGTACCGACGGCGATCCAGTTGATTTGGCTCATATCTTCGATGGGGCAGAGGGAGGCAGCGAGAAAGGGTAGCAAGGGCTAGATCCACGGCTTGGGCGGAGGTTTCAGCTCTTGAACATGCTGTACTTAACCGCAGAGATTCGGCTGCGGAGATGTGTAGATAAGATCTATATGCTCTTGGTGACCATCACACAACTATGCGAGTGAAAGGGACTCGGAGCAAGTGCCGGGGTTCCACGGTAGAGAATGGAGGAAGCGGGCTTCCGAATAGTTCCCGATCTCCTAGCAGGTCGGAAAGTCGTTGCGGGGAGAGCATGAACGTCTCAAGACTATCGTATGGTGGAGATAGAACAAGAATTCGTCGAAACCTAGTACAATCCATGTGCTTCATGATCAAGTCGTGCGGGTTGGACGAGGTGACGTCGAGGCTGTTGACGCGGGTCCGCTACAGTTCTTTTGTTCTTACTGTCGCATTCACCGTGATTGCATTCTCTTCGGCTGGCTTCTGTGGTGCCTGTCGCTGCTCCCGAGGCTCATTGTTCTCGTGGGAAGGTATGAGGTGCATATATACCATGGACTAGCAGCTACGAAGATCAGGCCCGGTCCTCTTCCCACTACACCCAGCGCAACCACTCCTCGCTCATCTCGCACATTCCTCTCTCGCCTCATTCGTCGCCTCATCGTATCTGCTGTATAAGTCTCTCTGCTCCCTTGTTCTAGGTGCGCTCACTGTTTTCCTTCCATTCCTTCGTCCTCTGGCTTACCCCTCCTCACGTAGACTCTCACATCTGTATCTCTACCCTCCGGCAGGCCCATCCTCGACTCTTACTTTCCTCTCCACATCAACATGTCGAACGTCGCTACCACCCCCATCCGCGACGCACGGTCGCTCAACGTCGCGCTTGCACACGCCATCACCTTCCTGACCCGACCGCTCACCCTCCTCGTCCCGACCTCACAACTCGTCGCACTTCAGCACGCACTCTCCGCCACCCTTACCCCATACTTTTCAGCCTTATGGTGCCTCTCGGACCCCGCTCGTGGTGCAGGTCGCCGCGTTCTCACCTTTTCCCCGGGATGTGCGCCGCCTCGTCCAATCCATGTCGCTGCCCTGCGTGCGGGCGTCGACTGGAGCCGATGGGCCGCAGCTTTAGGAGGACGGGAGTTTGACCTGTTGGTCGACCCGGGTCGTGTCCGTGTCCGTTTCGCCCGTGACGTCCACCCCCGTTGTATCTGGTCCTCCTCTCCCATCGCTGCCGAGGTCGAACCCGAGGTCGAGGAGAAGGACGTCGAGGTCGAGATCCGGACGGCCCTCCGCGCGACGATGGCTCGAGCGGCTCGTACCCGAGTGATGCGCCGCCTGAGCCTGCGGACGGACCTGGCGGCGTACGTCGCTTCGGACGACTCGGAGTCAGATGGGTCGAGCTCGGACGCGGACTCGCTGTTCTCGGCGTCGTCGTCGCGCTCGTCGACGTCGTCGTGGGCTTCGCCCATATCGATGAAGAAGCCGACACTGATCGTGCCGTGTATCATGCTCACGCCGGCGACTCCCATCAAGGCGGCGGTGAACATCGCCTTCCCCACTGCGGCAGCGAAGGCACCCGTTTCTCCGTTCAAGGCCTCGGGTCGGGAGCGTGCTCGCCAGCGTCGTGCGGGCATTGTGACACTACCTCCGACTGTACCGACGGCGTACGACGGCGGCAAGACGACCGTGCTTGGCGGCGGGGTCCGGCTTGGTGCAGCACGCGTAATCTTGTCCACACAATGATGAAAAATGACTCGTCCTTTCCATTCATGTATTTGTAGCTTTCCTTGTATCGTACTGGTCTGTGTTTGTACTCTTCTATTCAACCGGGAGTGGGACTCGGAGAGAGGATGCGGCGGCCCGGGGTCGGCCCGTTGCCCCCTTCCTCCACACCATGCACGAGATCACTGACAGACCTCTTCTTGGACGTTATCATGCCTCTCGACGCCTTTACAAACGCATCAGACCAGCACGGGTTCCCGCATATACACGATGAACTTGCTGCGAACCCAGCGCGTGTGACTGTCGAAACGGCGTATGGGCCCATCGTCGGTGGACGAGCGAAGAACGGAGCGGCTGTCTTCCTTGGTGCGCGCGTTCGCACGAGATTTGATAGCCTTGTACCGAAAAGTATGTAGAGGTGCCGTATGCGCTTCCGCCAAAGCGTTTCGCGGACCCAGAGCCACTCCCCAGCAATTATCGTTATGCGGGCAAGGAGTACATCCAGGAGAGCTTGTGTGCGTTCCTTTCGCATTCGGCGTTCGGTACTAGGAGATGCTGACTCGAATGAAGATGCTGCCCAACCTCTCAATGATGGCCAAGCTGCCGGTTCACCCTTCCAAGACAAGGTCGGATACGGCGAGCCGACTGAGAATCCGTGAGCTCACCTTGACCTGTCATCCCGAAACGAGTTGTGAAAGTCTTGCAGATTGTTTGTGAATATCGTGTCTCCTCCTTCGTTCTCGTCGCCCAACTCTGGACCATATCCTGTTCGAGTGTACATGCACGGCGGGTTAGTCGAGCACTTACTCATGACGACGTATCTTATGTTTATTAGCTTTCTACAATTCGGCTCCCCACACGGTCTTTCTTCGCAAGCACAGTATGTCTCAGCGTTTCGCTCCGAAGCCTGGGTGAACATAGGATATCGGCTATCTGCATTTGGGTATCTTGCCAATGACGAGGAGCATGCCCACCTCGACGGTAACTTCGGTTTCAAGGACCAGTGGATCGCACTGGGATGGATCAAGGCGAACATACACTCGTTTGGCGGTTCGTGCTTCGTTTCTCGAAAGGATGCTTGCTGACGGTGAACAGGTGACCCCAACAACATCGGGATAGTCGGCCTGTCAGCCGGCGCCCATTCGGTACATCAGATTCTACACCACGCTGCTCGCCTCCCCGAGGGTGTGCTTGCACCATTCGTCTCGGCCGACCTCCAGTCGAACGCGATTGTGTGAGTCCCTCGCTCACGTGCTATTTCTTCCGACTAACATGTTCTCCGGCGCAGAACGAACCCGAAGACCCCACAAGAACTGAGGGCGCAGTTCCACGCTTTATGTACTGCACTCGGTCTCGATCCTTCGGCAAAGGATGTTCTTGCGACCCTCCGGAACCCAGATCGACTTCCTGCCTCGAAGATTACACAGGTTATTGAAGGCCTCGGCGAGCATGGGACGTTCCGGGGAGCCCTTGGCGGCTCATGGTGGACCTCGTTCACGGGGGACCTCGATCCATTGGACAACCAACGAAGCGGAGCGTTCGCTCGCGCCCTTCGTGCAAAAGGCGTGCGCTCCATTCTGATCGGCGACCTCAGCGAAGAGTGGTACCTGTACTCGATCGCACACCCGCTCGTACGCTCCTCCTCCGGCTCATGGGCCGAGTCGATCGTCGAGGCTCTAGAACGCTACTTCCAGCCCTACATCGTCGAGCGGATTCGTGCGTTGTACCCCGATTTCCCACCATCAAGTGACGCAAGCGAGAAGGAGGCAATGCATGTGTTCGGAAAGATCCTTGCCGACGGACAGGTACATCTGCCTGTGCGCATGCTATGGCGCGATCTCACTTCCGAGGCGGCGCAAGCGGGCGACGACCCGCCACTAAAAGTGGTGCGATATGCGATTCGGTGGACTCCAGAACAGGTCCGGCCAGAAGGTGAGCTGCCGAGTGCGTCATGTGCGGCAAAATTAGCCTGACGTCGACGGTCCAGGTGCATTCGTCACGCATGGAACCGATCGTTCACTCTGGGCGTACCGTCTATCCACACTCAAGGAAGACCAAGTCAAAACGGCCCAAGCGTGGTTGGCCGCAATCGACGAGGCTCTGAAGCATCCGAGGCAACCTGAAGCTGGGCTCAAGCACCCTATTTTGGTACTCGGCGAGGACAGGTCGATCCACTGGCAGGAGGATCATCTATGGGAGAATCTCCTGCAGAAGGAGGATGCGTACCGTAATTCTCCGCAAGTGTAGCTCGTCTGTGAGCTATGCAACCGTGAGTGAGTCGAACAAACTTGTGCAAGAACGGCTAACGCTGACGATACTCGTCTCAAGAATTCCATTCTTTGTCCAACATGTCGTCCGTGCGTTTCTGTGACCGTGAAGCCTCGGAGTCGGATAGATCTCGGAGTAACTGCAGAGTTCATCTTCCCCGCTTCCCCGACTTCGTGCGCATCCGCCTGTTTGCTTTCTTTTCCCCCGCCATGACCACCCACCACATCCTCGTCGGCTCGTATACCGACCAAATCACGACTCTCTCTTTCACCGAAGCTACCAATGGCGGTCCCCCAAAGCTTGCGCAGAAGAGCGCAGTCAGCATCGGCCACCACCCGTCGTGGCTGACGATCCATCCAACGGCTTCATCGAAGCAAAAGACGGTCGTCTTCACGGGCGTCGAGCAGTCCGAGGGCGTCATAGCCGCCCTCGAGTTCGATGCGGAGGGCAAGGGCAAAGTCGTGGGACAGACGAGTTCGGGTGGACGCGATCCGTGCACTCTAGAGGCGACGAAGGACGGGAAGGAGCTCATCGTGGGCAACGTGCGTGCCCAACACTTGCGATCGAGTTACCATGCTCATAATCGTGCAGTACTCTTCCGGACATACCGTCACCATCTCTCTCACCACTTCCGCTCCCTACCTTCCTACCAACGGAGACAACCACTCTACGGTTGTGACTACTGGTACTGGTCCTCGCTCCGACAGACAAGAGGCCTCGCACCCGCACCATGTCTACTTCTCCACACCCGAGCAGGACGAGCTGCTTGTCCCCGACCTCGGCGCCGACAAGACATGGCGTCTGGCTCGTGACTCTAGTGGCAAATGGTCGAACCTCGGAGCGGTCATATACCCTCAGCGCAAGGATCCGTCCAAGTACAGGGGTCCGATTCGGTACATCGGCCAAGGGCCGCGTCACGTCCTCGTCCACGGTGGGCAATGATCATTGTATGACCAGCCTCCAGACGACTGATCACCATCTACAGATGGCATTCTCTACACCGTCCTCGAGCTGTCATCTGAGCTCTCCGCACATACTCTGCCCAAGCTCCCTGCCGAGGCCGAGTACATCGGAGAGGCCTCGACCCTGCCTTCAGGCCCGACCGTCCCAGAGATGCTCGCAGCCGAGATCCTCCTGGCACCCGCAACCGGCTCTGAGCCAGCGAGGATTTACGTCTCGAACCGTAACGACCCGCACGAGAACGGGGACACGATCGCCGTCTTCTCCCTTGCGGCGCCGGGCACACCCCCGAAACTCGTCGGCGAGGTCCGCACGGGCTTGAAGCACGTCCGCGGAATGGCGTTCGATCCTTCCGGGCGCTACTTGATTGCAGGCGGTCTGAATGGACCTGGTGCGAAGATGTTCGAGCGCGCGCCTGACGGCGAGTGGCTGCGCGAGATTGCGCATGCCGAGGTGGACTCGCCGACGGCGTTCCTGTGGCTGTAAGTATACCATATATAGCGCTGTTGAAACTATCGGCGGTGTGTAGACTATGTATTGCGCGTGAATGCTATGTTTCGAGTGTGGAATGATCGGGACTGTGGCTTCTTCTTGACTCTCACCAACACTTCCTCCTCGACCTCTCAGTACAGTACTCTGCTTAACCATTCAGGCATCCTCCGCTTGGCAGAACTCTTCTCTGCTGCGAGCACTAGACGGTCTGCCGTCTACATCAATGCTTCCACACCGTCGCACACGACTACCGCTCTGCATCATCTACCATCACATCATGCCTGCGCCGTCGTCGGGGGTGCGCGACTGCCGTTGACCGCAGACACTGGAGACCAGTGCATCCGGTGATCACTGTATTGGTATAAGATGGCTGCCGTGCACCTTGGTTGTTCCTCACGTTGACCGTCGCCCCTCGCATCCACCACACCCTCGCCTTCCACTTCGCCCCTGCTCTTTTCGCAGACCTTTCTTTAATTTCTCTCCTACCTCTCTCATCCACCCGGAATTACACCATGTTCACTCGTGTCATCATCCTCGTCGCCGCTCTCGCTGCCGTCCAGGCCGCCCCTCTGATGAAGCGCGACCACGTCCTCACCATCACGAACAACTGCCCGGGGGCGATCACCCCGTCGCTCACGAACACGGGCGGACCGTTCAAGCAACTGAATGCACTTGCTCATGGACAGACGACTACGACGAGCGTGCCGGAGAACGTGCGTGCCCCATCTTTATGTGACCATTCTTCGTGCTGACTGGCCGATCTTCCTAGTGGAGTTCTGGCCGTGTCTTTGGTGACAATGGCAAGTGCTCTCACCCTGACGGAACCGGATGGTGCGTTGGACCATACACGTAGCCATTTACTGCCGGACTGACAGCACGCTTGTTCAGCACTCTCCTCGAGTGTGACTTCTCGAACCCGGCCTTCCGCCAGTGCAACCTCTCTACCGTGTCCGGCTTCAACGTTGGCATGAGCTTTAACTTTAACGATGCGAAGTGCGGCGGCAACTCCTGCCAGGTCGAGAAGTGCGGCGGGAACGCCGCCTTCACCAACCCCACCGACGGCGGCCCCAGTCTGCGCCAGTGCAACGACCCGGCGGTTGGCATGCAGTAAGTGCTCAACAGGATCTTTCACTTTTGATCTCAACTAACATGCTTCCAGCGTCACCTTCTGCTAAGCATCCTCCACTTTCGAGGACTTTTACAGAAAGTACATGTCGCTATGCTCAATCTATGCTACCGGAACATTTTTCTTGGGATAGGTGTGTCAGCTGATGCGTGAGAGCGTAACTCCTCAGTCTTGCTTGAACCCGAAGAGCACAACGGCAGCATGCGCAACCGATCCCACCGGGTCCATGGTCTCCGTCCGTCCGTAGAGTCCGCGCGCGCCATGGCCGACAAAGGGTCACGCTCGCAAACTAGAGTTCGATGATGTAAGAGATTAGAGTCTAATCTGTAGTGCGGTTCGCTGTTCGCTATTCGTGATCACTCCTTGCATTGTTCGCAATACATTCGGTATCGACTTCTACGAGTACACGTAGAAAAGAACTGGGGATCGCTCTGCGATCCCCTACATGCTTATATACCCACGACAGAGCTGATGCAGATGCATGATAATCACCGGGGCACGTATGCCGGCGGCCACACGTGCCCGGAGAGGCCGAGATGAACCTCGTGTTGATTCATGTACCTTACAGATGATCATCCGCGTGGAACCGAAACTCAATTACTCATGTCATGGTTAAGATTTGACCAGGGCTCCTGTGGACAGTATGTCTCCACCCTACCAGAGTACGAATAGTCGACGAGCACTTCATCCTACACTTCCATCCTATGAAAGATTTGAGATTGCAAGGAGAAGCAAGTCTATGAATGGGAGCACACATTACATCTACAATATCTAACGACCAACGAAACGGAGTTCTGCCATGCGCAGAGGGATGTACGGCACCGCCGTGAACGCAATACACAACAGCCAGGACAGATCACCTCCGAACGCGCCGAACTTCGCTGCGATGGGACCAACCCACCAGACCTGGGCGAGACCCGTGATGGCACCGACGGCACCGCAGCATCCCGCACCGAGTGCAGCAAGTCCGATCGGCATGCGCTTGCGATCGTTGTACGCGTCGAGGTCGTACTCGGCGAAGCTGTTTTTCCGGAATACCCAGTGCTCGAGCACGAACACCGTCGCGTAGATGGAGAGCCATGCGCCGAGGACGTTCATGAATGACTCGAGAGACGTCACGAAGGAAGTTGCGCCCGCAATGGCGAGAGGAACTGAGAAGATGAGTCAGCGTCACGTTGGCACAAGAGAGCGAGAAGACATACTGTAGATAGCGGTCATGAGGATAGGGTAGATGAACTGCGGCACGCGGGTGAAGATGGGCGAGACGCTCGCGAGCGAGAAGCCGAAGGAGTAGACGTTGATGATGTTGTTCGCGACGACGGAGAGGACGAGGATGACCATGAGGAACTTGGCAAAGCCGACCTTCGTGTGCTGCTCGAGGGCGGCGCCGACGAGGCCACCGATCTCCTCTGCCATGTACTGGTCGTTCCACGACGAAACTGCGGGATTGTAAATTGCGGCGTTCATCACAGCGGCACCAAGGCTCATGACGAGGACGAGGGGCTACAAATCTGTATCAGCCACAAGCGGTCCTCTGCGTGGAGCGATGAAACTTACGATAGTCAGACCAGCGTACGTCCACGCAAAGACCTTCCGGCTCGACATGGTTTGCGGCATGTAAACCACGTAGTCCGACGCAAGCGACGCCCAGCCGAGACCGAAGCCCCAGATGGTCGAGCAGAAGCTGAGGGCGTTTCCGGTATGTGCGAGGCCGGTCCCGTTTGAGCTACCAACAAAGTCCTTCGCGTCGAGTCCGAGGAAGATAATGAACACGATGGCGACCGGGATCCATGCGACGCGGTCGTAGAGGTGGACCTGGCGGTAGCCAACCACACCGAGAACGAGGGTGATCAGGGCAATGATGACGATTCCGACCGCGGGCGAAAGGTGAAGGTTCGCCACGACACGGAGGGTCTGCGCGCCGGCGATACAGTTGATGGTGCTCCACCCGACGCAAGCAATGACGTTGAGGAGGGATACGACCTTGCCACCCCACCAGCCCCACATGTACCGAGAGACGACCATTTGGCGGAGACCAGTCCGGACACCGAAGATAGAGAAGTACGCGGGGATCATGGCGACTACGAGGTTGATGAAGACGATGTATAAGATAGACTCTCCGAGACCGAGTTCGAAGAGACCCGGGCCAAGGATACCAATGGAGAACGTCGGCAGGACAGTATTTGCTCTAATGTAGATGATTTGAACGAGTAGAGTAGAGAGTGGGCGGACTACTCACGAAAGCCAAACTTCCGCCGCTTGCCATCCCTTCGCGTTCATGTCTCGTTGCTCTAAAAACATAACCGTAAGTCACTTCTTCACGCTTTAACCAAGAGGAAACTACTCACCATCGTGCACACGCGTAACACCCTGCGCCTCTATACCAAGAGAACGCTCGACTCTCCGTACCCTCCCGCGCCACGAAGATTCTTCAACCGCACTGACGTCAGCAGACTCGACGTCTCCTTTCTCGTTATAGCTCTTCGCGTCGGCCATGTCGATTCCGAGGTTTTCCTACGCACGGGGAAAGTGGTGGACCGAGCAAGAGGAGCGGGAGGACGGACATCTCAGCGCAACCACACCGGCAAGAAGATAAGCAGCGCCCATACCCGGCGCCACACGTCAGAACGCTTATCGCGTCGTGTGCCTCGGCTTGCCACCGAACCTTCTTCTCTCTCTACCATCACTACGCATGCTCGTGTCGTGAAAGGAGCACCCTGCGGCTTGATTCATGAAGCACCACTTACTGCTCGCTGCTGTGAGGGATTATATCAGCAGAGAAATGCAGGACTGCTGGATAGCGACCGCGTGCGGCATCAGCTCCGCAGCGCTAAAACGTATGATCGGCGTGATGGCTTGGCCGGTATGCGGAAGAACCGGAGCCTCGGAGAACGATGGCGACCGACACTATCTCCTCTTCCCCGACTACCTCCTCATTCATCAGGAGGCGAACACTTCCAAGCGCGTGGTACTAGTCGGCCTACGAATTCCCTCTGATCTGCCTACTATCTGCCGTGTCTTATCACGACCATTCATCAGAGTCAGCAGTCAACTGATGCTGTGCCTACCCGAAGAGAACACTTGTTTACGTCCGTTCAGAGGTTGTCACTGCAGCGCTTCACCTGCCTCTCGACGTCGCAAATGGGTGACGCCTTGCCTCAACTTGCTTGCGATGTATACCTTGTAAGCACGCTCGCTCAAAACTACGTCTCGCAAAGGTGTTGCACTTTACAGGCGGCTTGTTCTGAGAGAAAGACCGCATGCTCGATCTCACCGCTGAACGCCACGATGCTTGCCTCGAATCTCCAACTAGACTCACAACTGCCGTTCATGCTCCCGCTCATTGCGCTGGTCTCTCGAACGCAGCATCTGCAGTCTTTCTGGTGCTCGATCTTCTCACGTTGCGGCTGCTGGGAAGTTGACCCACCCAAGTGCAGTCCGTGACCTAGTTCCCCTAGTGCGCATGTCAAAGTATACGTGCTATTTCTATTGCCAGATGCGATTCGGAGCGCACATGAATGCTCTTCGTCCGGTCCGCGGCGGTGCCCGCAGCGACACATTTAACGTTGCTTTAGCTCAGCTTCAACATCGCTGTGCTCGACGCTGCAAGATACCATGCAGGACCTAACAGGAGTGCCGTCCACTCGCGTGGAGCAAATCGGCATCGCGGTGAGGTCCATGACTTACTTCTTTTCAGTCGATGTTAACACAAGTCTCAGTTGATCTCCGCGTGTGGCATCCTTTCAGGACTCGTGACTGGAGGGCTGCTGATCTGCATCTTTGTGAGTTCATGGACGTGCCCTAGTAACGAATACTCATTTGAAAGCGCAGTGGCCTGCCTATGGATGGAACAAGTCTAAAGGCGGCGCACAGAACGGATTCAGGAGCTTCTTACAAACAGACGCGGGGCGATACCTCGTCAGCCTTCTCCTCGCGGACATGTGTCATGCCACAGCCTATACCTCAGGCTTTCGTTGGCTTGTTGAGGGCAAAGTAGATCGCGGAGGCGCTTGTGACCGTCAAGGTACGCGAGATGTGCTGTTGCTTCTTTTGTCACGAGCTGAACCGAGCCCAGCCGTTTTCTTACAGCTTGGAGATATGGGTACTGTTCTATGGATTTTTGTGCTCAGCGCACACACCCTCTCCCTACTGTGCTTGGCTCGTCGGCCACCGCCATGGTTCTGCCCTGCCATCATGCTACTCGGCTGGAGCGTGGTCATCGTGATGCCAACCTTGGGGCCTATCCTCATTGCCAGTCCCGATCAGCCGTACGCTTTGTACTATCCGATCAGAACTCAGGCTGACTTCCCTCGTCTCAGTTTCTACAACGGCGGAACCGGACTGTGGTGCTGGGTGTCGGATAGTTATCCCACTACACAGGTCCTCTACTTCTTCGTTTGGGCGATGGTCACCCTCGGCGGATCCATCATCTGTTATACGCTTGTTTTCCTTCGAACTTCCGGGTACATCGGCGGCGGACGCTATGTCCCGGCTCACCAGCCCCCGCTTTCCCGCCCCCGCTGGAACTGCACCAGTGGCTCGAACCATGATTCGTCCGATACCCAGCCTTCCGGTAACGTTCAGTCCGGCGAAACGACCAACATCCCCATCAAGCGGCACACTTTGGCCGTGGAGACAGGCTCGAGCGTCCGCAATGTAACGCGCAAGCTGCTTCTGTGGGTGGCCATATTCAATGAACCGTCCATCCGCACAGACACAGCAACGCAGCTACCCTGTTGCGTACGCGTTTCCGGTCATGCCACTCACTATATCGTCGCTTCTCGACATGACCGGCGTCGGTGGCCCGTTCTGGTTCCTCGTAGCTTCGACGTGCGTCTACGCACTCGGCGGACTGGTAGACGCCCTCCTGTTCATGTTCACCCGCCGCGCATTCATCCGCAACGCGTCGCTACCGACCCCACGATCCCGTTCTCGTACCGATTGGTCTGTCTCGAGACGTCAAGATCTGCCGGGCATCACGATCACCCGGCATGAGCTAATCATCATCGATTCGCCCTCGCTGGTGAACGAAGTAGAGATGGGATCGAGCCAAAAGTTTTCCCTGGACCCATCGACCGACAAAGAAGCCTTCCAGTTTGTACAATATGTGCCTTACGCTGATTCCAAGGTCGATCACAGTAAACCACGGTCGTTGTAAGGGGGTACATGCGTCGTATAAGATAGTTTGTAACTTATCGTTCGCTGGCACTCAGGGCCATCGAGACTCGTTCTTTTTATAGATTGCAAATGATGAATGAGAATACATTGTACACACGCTAGAGAATCCGAGAGAAATAAAACTTGTTCTCTCCATCGCAACAAGACTGTCATAAGCATCGCGCGAGTGCGATGCCCGCATCCCAGCATGCGGCACCACCACGAGTCTTATCCAACCAATCCTCTAACAGCCGTTCGTCGTCCCATAACCTCTGCTCTCGGACAAGAAACACTCTGAACATCAAATCCGAGTCTGCTTTGGTCAACACAGACAGACGACATCCCCTTAGGCGGTGTTCTGCCCAGATGTTGGGCTCCACCAGGTCGTCCCCATTGTAAAAGCGACTGACTTGCAGGTCCTGGTAAGCATATATCGGTACTTCCAATGGTGTAGGATCGGTTCCAACAGCATGCGGAGCAATCAATATATGCTTCCGGGTGTCAGGCAGCCATCCAGGTCTGCCGACTTTGTCAATCATCATGTGCAGCGTCCAATCGGGATTCCTGATCTCGGAGACCCGGCAATGTGTCAAGGACGGCGGGAGCGGCGCAAGTTGCCAAATTGAATAGTCGACATAACGTCCGTCCGCTATGAGATGCAGACGACGAACTACGGGTGCTCTGCGCGATAGCTCGCTGCGGCGTAGAGTACCCTTGGTATGAACACGGCAGCTACTCGTGAGCTCGACCAACTTGGGAAGTGTGACGGCCGGCAGAAAGGTGGGCATGGGCAAGGACATCCATGCATTGAAATACAGATACTGGAGTGAGGAAGCGACTTATTCGAGGAGTTTCGTGATTACGTGCAGAGCTTCTTCACTGTTCTGCTTCCATGCGTTGTGGGAGACGTCCCCGTTGGCCCTTAGGCGGCCGAGTACGCGCTTGAACGTGTCTCGCATCTTGTTTCGCATTGGCTCAGTCCACCACTTGGCCCATGCGAGTGCAGCGAGAGGATCATCTGGACGCATCAGGCAGTCCGATACAAACAGATGACAAACGCGGATGATGGGCGTGTCCAAGCCCGTCCCAGTGGATTACGGCCCTGATTCGGGACTGGGTGGGACGGCGGCCGACCTCGACGAGCGCAAGGAAGGCACGAATCTGACGCGGGCCGCGTAGCGAAATGGAGTAGTAGCGCCATGGGGCAAAGGCGCGCCGAGTGGAGTGGGAAGTTGCTGCGAGTGCGCAACCAGTGCGTCCGTCATCGGCGAGGGCTAGTGCAATCGGCTCAACGAGCTCAAGATGCAGCCATACCATATCCACGAGAAGCGTGTGTATAGCACGAAGCCACCACGTAAGTAGGTAAAGATACTTTACTGTCTAACTCGCAGAAGATGGAGGAGGTGAGAGTAAGACTCAGAGACGAAGCAGGGATGAGCCCACGTGATGTATGGTATGCGCCTCATCTTCTCAAAACGTAAACATATGACATCAGAGACACAGTGCATTCCTTGATGTCAGCTGACATGCTTACACTGGCACAAAGATTGACAATAGTAAACCACAGTCGCTATGAGGAGATACACGTGATCCGTAGTACAGATCATTAAATTATGGTATATTAGCACTAGAGACCACCAAGCTCGCTCTCCTGCTGCACCTATCTAGGAACAGATGGATTATATACATGCTAGAGATCCCGCTCGTTGAAGAACGTAATCATCGCTTTCCTCCACTCCTTCAAATCCGCGGGGAGAAAGGTCCGAAACAGCTCCTTGCCCTCAAACTCGCCGCGCCCCCTGAAGCGCGCCTCCCATGCGAGCATCCAAGCCTGCGACAGATTGCAGCGCATGAATACGAACGCGGCCGGCAGCACGTTACAAGTGTACCAATTGCAGCACTGCCAGCGGTGTTGTTGAAAGTGGGGCATGTCGTTGAACACCTCCTCCGCGTCCTCGTTGTTGTAGATGTTGATGTGTGCAACCGCCGCGTCGTCCTCCCGTGCGGCAAGCGCAAACGCGTCTTGGTTGGCGAGGACGAGCTCGATGAATCTTGCGCGCTGGTTATCGAAGTACACTCGGCAGGTCTCATTATAGGCGGGATCCGTCCCGTCTATGGACGGCATGGGGAGCTCGGCCCGGAGCTGATCGAGTAGCCTGTTCTCGACGGCGATGTAGGCGGCGCCAGTACAGCCGTGCCGGAGCATCCGTCCCATCCGGGTCTTCCACGGTATGTTCCCCCAGCCTGCCCGCGATACCCACGTTGCCGGCGGCGGTGTCTTGCTATAGGAGAAGAGATCGACGTGACAGCGCTTCCTCCATTCTGCTGTTTCCGAGATATCATGTATGCGGGCCTCAACGCGCTAGATGATAATATAAGCGCACATGCTAGGTATCTGAGTGATTGAGCTTACTTTTCGTTTCTGGTCTATCGATTTATTGTGACTGTCCAGCCGCCAGCGGAACTCGGTGTCGGACGGCGATTCACACACGACTTCCGACGCAAACGGGCCGAGACCGTCGTCTAGACCGTCGGGATCGGGGTTGCTGTCGCTGTCGTACTCCTCCAGTTCTGTGTCAAGGTCTTCGGCCATTGCCCAGGACGGGATCCAAAAGGCAGGGTCGGATGGCCACTCGCCGGGCGGCAGAAGAGTCCGGACCCAAAAGGCAGGGTCGGATGGCCACCATTTTGGGCCGGACCCGCGGGAAGGAGTCTTCAGACTAATCACAACAGGCATGAGCTGAACGGATGGGGATAAGGTGGTTGCCCAGGTCAAGCCCACGCCGATGGCTTTATAGGCAGGAGGTAGCCATGATCAGGCTCGATCCTGTGCGACGAGAGACAAAAGGTGTGATGGCGTCTTGTCTCCATTCTGCCCTAAAGCGGCCGGCGCCTTCTTCTGTTTTGTTCTCGTCCGTCGCCTTGTGGTCGCATCAGGCAACTCTGGGCCTTTCAGCTAGTCAGGTGCTCACAGCCACGTCTAGGGCTGTCATTGGCCAGGTGGAAGCTCGGCTATCTCAGGAAGCGCGAGAGATGAGGCTTGTGTACCTGCCCGAACGTTCTTCCGTTCTGCGAGCGAGACTCGATGTGCCCTGCATTTTTGACGCACCTGCTTCCACTTCGACTTCCGACCCGCACCACGCAAACGCGGGCGCTCGAAGAAGAAAAAGAGAATAAAAGCTCGGTTAATGGCACGAACGAAGAGACCGTCATCACTTGCCCGTCTCGGCAGACGAAGCCTCTGCGACGAGCGTTCGAAAAGACCACTTCCGGCCTCTTCGTTCTTGGGTCACGAGCGCGGTCGTCCCGAGTTGAGCGATTCGGGCAGGAATCTCCAAAGCGGGAAGGACATGCACGGCGATCATGGGAAGTGCTGAGTGTATGCAACTCCATATGATCGCAGGAAGAGATGGGAGGGACAAAAGGCATCGGCGTTTGCCGGCGCGTGCTGCTCGCTCACGTGTCTGACGCCAGGAGAAAAAAACATGTGGAGTATGCTGTAGGCAGCGAGCAATATCGAGCAGAAGTTATTCAGAACACAGTTCAATTCAGAAACCAATTTGTTACAAGGAATACACTAAGCAGCGTGCGGTAGAGTACAGAAATGAAGAGGCGTGGCCAAGCGCTATGCAAACAAGAAGCAGGCGGGCAAACAATGCAGACGTCAAGTTCGTGTCTTATCCAATCCAGTCCGTTCAAGCACAGGCAACGGCGCGCGCAGGGCCGAGGCGGATGCCGCCGCCGAGCACAGTCGTCTTCCCGCCGTCGTACGCCGTCGGCGCCGCGGGCGGGAGCGTGACGATCTGCGCGCGCGCCTGCCGCGCCCGCTCGCGGCGCGACATCTTGTACGGCGCCGCCTTCAGGGTGAGGAGTGAAGCCTTGGGAGCGACGGAGGCGAGGGTGGGCTTGGGCGCGACGGGCGAGAAGACGGAGGAGGCGGACGACGCGGCGGAGACGGCGGAGAAGAGCGAGTCGGCGGCGGAGCTCGCAGACGCGATACTCGACGTCGGGCTCGGCGCGCGCGGGGCGGGGAAATCCGTCTGCAGCGCGAGCGACGGGCGCGCTGCCAACCCCATCTTGGCGCGGAGCGTGGCGCGGATGTCCGCAACAAGGTCCGCTTCCTGACTCCAGACGACGACGTCGCCGGCGGGCGTGCGCACGCGCACGCTCCCCGGGCTGACGTGCAGGTCGAACCCGCCGCCGAGCGTCGGCGCCCAGTGCGCCCAGGACACGCCCGCGGCCTGCGCGGCGGCGTGCACGGCGCGCGGGGGCGTGGCGCCGGGCGCGAGCGTGAGGATCCGGCGGCGCGCGCCGGCGGCCGGGCGGGTGTCGTCCCAAGATGCGGCGAAGGCGTTGGTGAGGGAGGAGGTTAGGGCGGTGCGGAGGGCGGAGACGGTGCTGGGCGGGTAGGCGAGGAAGAGCGAGCGCGTGAGGAAGGATACGGCGTGCGAGACGGCGAGGGCGAGCGGGGTGGTGGTGGTGGAAGACATGGTGGTTTGATGAAGTGAAGGGCGGGTCAACCGGGCGAAAGGGTAGGGATACAGGGATGTGATACGATGATGCGGGTTTATGAGGATGCGGGTTGAGGCTGATGAGGCGCGATGTCAGTGAGGCACAGCTCAAAACGGGATGATTGCGGACATACCTGATGCACAAGGCGAGATGCGATGAATGAATGCAGGCGGGCAGAAGGGATGGATGGATGGATGCGGCGTGCGTCGTCGAATGGGAGGCGACGGGAAACGGAGTGATGAAGGCGAGTTGTGGACGGGAGATCCTGCCGCTCCCAAAGCTGAGCATACAGGCACTTATACACCCCGCCGCGCCATGGCTGCGCGCGCGCAGGACAAAAGGACAAGGCGCGCTATTGTCACCCACAACAAAAGACAAGGCGGGGCGACAAGCCGTGCGCGCCGGACCCGCGTGCCCCCCATTGTTCTCCTCCTCGTGCCTGCTCCTTCCCGCCGGCAACGGGGAGCGCGAATACAACGTTGTGGGGACGTAGCATTTCTTGCACATGTTTCAGCACATGTAGATGAAACATTGGTGTCATGGGGACTACGGCCAGAACAGCACGCAGACTCTTCGAAAGTATAGAGACAAGTATAGATACATCATTCAGTAGAGGACTTCAATATCCTCCGCACATTCTCCAGTTTGTCTTGAGCCTCTGCACCAGCCGTCAGCACACCATCACATCCGCACAAAGCCAGACATACCCTTCTTCGCCTTGCCCTCCCCAAGCTCGACCGCCTTCAGCAGCGCCTTCTCCGCCCTCCCCAGCCCCTCCCTCGCCCCCTCCTCAACCACATCGCTCAGTACAACGAGCGCGTCCGCCAGGCGCACCCACCCCTTCTGGTACCGCGCATCGAGCTCCGTCGCGCGCTCCGCATCCGCGACCGCGCGCGCAGGCAGCGCCGCGTCCCCGCTCTGCGCGGCCCACTTCAACAGCGCGAGGCTCCGGTTCCCGAGCAGCGGCGCGTTGTCCGGAACTTCCTCGAGCGCACGCGTGTAGCCCTCCACCGCGCGCTCGTACGCGCCCTCTGCGAACGACTTGTTCCCCTCCGCCTTGGCGGCCTCCGCCGCGTCCGGCAGCGGCGCCACGGGCGGATCCGGCCCCGCATGGGTAGCGACGAGCTTGCCCAGGCCTTGCGGGTCCGCACCGCGGAGGAGCGCGCCGGGGACCGCGGCACCCGCGCGGAACGCGAGGAAGGTGGGCATCGCGGAGACGGCGTACTTCGCCGCGATCGCGCGCTGCTTGTCGACGTCGACGCGCAGGAAGAGCGCCTGGGGGTGCTGTGTGGCGAGCTGGGTGTATAGCGGCGCGATTTGCTACGCGCGGTTAGGATAGGACGGAATAGGGCGCGAGGGGGGGAGGGCGCACCTTGCACGGCCCGCACCACTGCGCGTGGAAGTCGACGAAGACGGTCCGGCCTTCGGCCTTGGCGGTGCGGAGGGACGTGTTCCAGTGGGCCGTCGAGCTCACTTCTACGGGCGTGTTCTTCGCCATTGTTTAGACTAGGTGCAGGCGAAATGGCGGCGAGATCATGGCGGCGGTGAAGATAAACGGCGGGGTGGCTGTGCTGACTCACTCCTCTTACTCAGCCCGTCTGCGCGCACCTGACGCGTTGTGCGCCTGTTCTCCTCGGCTCTCAGCTGGTCTAGTCGTGCGGCGTGCCTTGATCTGTTTCTGATATGGGCTGTGCGATGGACTCTGGATCTGGCCGCAGAGTTACCATATGCGGACACGGCAACAAGGCGGAGACTTTGTACAAAACGGGCGACGGCGCTGGCTCGTTCAGGACAGGGCATCGAGCCGTACGCACAAAACACTCCCCTTCACGTCTCAGCTGGTCTAGGCGTGTCTACGTCTCTTATGAAATGGGCTGTGCGACCGACCCTGAACCTGGCTGCAGAGTTACCATAACAAGATGGGGAGCGTGCACAAAACAGATCACGACGCTGACTCGTTTTGAGTCGTTTAGGACAGGACGTCGACGCGTATGAATAAAACACAGCCCGTGCGCTTCTTTCGACTCTGCACAGGATACTCGGGCAACAACTTGTACGCGTCGATTATAAATGAGCGAGAGGTACGTCTGAGCGACCCATCCACTTCCCCTCGTCCGTCTTTCAGCATGACCGCCGAGTGGGCTCTCGACGACTATTCATGTAGCGAAGCGACGGACAACTTTCAAGCAGAAGACGAAGTCGATGCGATCGCCTGTATTCAGACCATACTCCCTGAAGAGTGCTTTTGTGCTTCGCCTCCCGCATTCACGGACGACGACTATGAAAACGGGCCTTGTCGCAATCTATCCGTGTACGACCCCGAAGCCGACGCTTTAGTGAGCCCTCCCGGCTCTCCCTCCTCCCTCGAGCTTACGCACTACCTCTAGAACGGCCCAGTGCCTCTCATCCGCGACTTCGCCCAGTCCCTCTCATGGATCCGCGCATGCCGCGTGAACCTCTATCGCATGCATCCCGCCTGCGACCCCCCGATCGGCGAGTGGGACCTCTCCACGCTGCCCTGGCACACGCGCGCCGGCCGCATGCTGCGCTACGGCTGCACCGGCGCCGCCTACATCGCGCTCGAGGACGCGCTCTTCGAGGGTGCTCTCCAGCTCGCCCGCTCAGACGCGACACGGCCCTCGCATATGCCCGACACGCCGCTCATCCCCCGCTTCCACCTCACGCTGCACGCGCACTTTGTCGCGCTCGTGATCGCACACCAGGAGGCGTTCGAGGAGGCGGCGGCGGAGGACGACGCGGCGCTCGCGTGTCTGCGCGTACCTACGCCCGAGGATGAGCGCGCCGTGCACCAGCTCAGCCCGCACTTTGTCGCACACCGGGAGGAGCTGTGGAATCGCGCGCGCAGGGGCGTCCCGCCTGCGGCGCTCGTGTTCATGCGCTGTAACCTCTCGCAGGCGTGGCTCATGGGATGGGTAGAGAGGGCGAAGGGAAGGTGTGAGATGCACGTCGAGCCGTTTTGCACCTTCTTGCCTCCCCCGCATCAGCTGGCAGTTTGGTGATGTGAGTTGGACTATGGGCTGTGGCCTCATTATTCTATCTGTATTACAGTCACAATCACAACCTGTAATAAGAATACACTCGAGCACGATGACAGCACACTCGCACAGGAGTAGGAGGTTGTGTTTAGATCCGGGCTGGGAGAAGGGAGCGGGGCCCGGGCGCTGATCGCCATGTATCACGTGCCGTGCGGAAGTTCCCGGCAAACGCCGAGACCTCTCACTTCCTGCCATCACCTGCACGATGACCGCACGGGGCTCCCACTTATCTGATGCACCTTAGCTTGAATTTAAACGTCTATCTTCTATAGGCTCGTTATCAATGTCTATGTCGGACCTCCCACCGGTTGCCCAAGTCGCGAGGAACTTGAACTAGCCAGACTGCAGTTTTTCATCAACCCGCGGGTGTCAATGACTATACAGCAAACTACTGACAAAGCTTTTAATTTACCATTACAGCAAAAACTGTACCGTAGGTAAGTAGTGCGGTACCTGACAAATAGCGGTGGCCTCAATTTCCTTTTTCATACACAAGGACGAGAGCTCGACAAACGGCGAACCCTTTTCGAACAAGGCGGCGACCGTTCTGGACATAATGTTGTCCAGCATGAACAAGGTGTCTTCGAGTGGCTGCTCCATCGTATAAGATTCTCAGAGCTGATCGACTATATAAGTATCCTCGAGCGAGCTCCCTTAGAACATCCACTCACTTCCGACTACCCACCACCATGCATACCTTCGATCTATACAACATGCAGCCAGATCTCGATCTTGAGGGGAAGATTTTGTACTCCGCCGAAGCCTTCGCCACGTTCGACATCGAAGAGCCATTGGAAGAGGAAGCGGACCTCTCACCATGCGACGACGAGCCCGAAGAGCCGGAGCCAGAGGTATGTATACCTTCGTTCGAGCTTAGCCACCACCCATGAAGAGCTATAGATACCGATGGTCCGTCTCATGAGCAACATCAGCGAGCTTCAGGATTGGTTGCAGCACTGCACAGTCAATTTGTACTTCGCACCTCCGGAGCCGCCCACCGGCGAGTGGAATTTGACGACGCTTCCATGGCACACACGCCACGCTCGCTTACTACGATACGGATGCACCGGTCCAGCATACATTGCTCTGGAGCAGAAGCTATGGGGGGATGCTACAATGCTCGCGCATAACGAGATACGGTTCCCGCCTCGTATCGATTCCAAGGTCACACGGCTGACCGACATTTGCATACGCGCCCGGTTCACCCTTTCAGTACTGGATCACCAGCACGAATTTGCACAAGCTGCATTAGCGGACGATCAAGCATTGAATGAAGACGAGATACCACTGTATTTCGAGGAACATCGACAACGGCTTGTATTCCGGTTATTCATAGGCACCCCGCCGGCGGCGTTCATCTTCTTGCGCTGTAACTTGCGGCACTCGCCGAACTGGCTGAACGGCTGGATCTTTCGCGTCGAGGGTCTGTCCAAGGGACAGCGCGATCCTTTCGCGAGCTTCATTCACTCAGCACAATGGACTATTCCCGCTTATTTGATTGGCTGAATAATATATGTGGTAGATGGGGATAGTAGCGGAATATGTTGTATTGTTTTTCATTTAGGTCAAGTTCGGGCCTACAATAGGAGGTACGGTGCATGAATGATTTTGGGAGACGGTGAGGGGAAAAGATGTAAGCTGAGAGCTGCGCAGTATCAAGGGTAGCGCCTCCGCTAACGAAGCTCTCGTTCTAAACAGGCAAACTGCGCCGACGCGCCATCGAACGCATCGGAGTTTGCGGCGATGTTGTGCCTGTTAGTGAAGGCGAGCTGGCAGAGGAGGTGCAATGCCCTGAGTGCTTTGGGGAGCGTGGGTGGGATTAACTGAGAGGGCCGGCGAAGTGCATCCAAAATGACACTGAGCGAGGTGCGGGTAGAGCTTAGGGCATGCAACAGGCCCCGGTCGTAAGAAGTTAGGTTAACGAGCGCCTGGTAAGAGAGTGAGCGACTGTAAAAAAACAGCTGTACGGAATTGAGAGTATTCCATACAGCTTCGAGGGCGTCGATTATATCTCTGCATGCACGTATGGTGTACACAACTTGGACACTGGATATGGATGTGGTGCACGAGAGCTCGCGGCTCGGGGGGCGAGGTGTGTGCGGCGGAAGTGGAACCGGCTGCCACGCTGGCGCGGTTACAACATAGCAATTCGAATTAGGGAGTGGCCAGGCTTGATAGGAGCAGGAGAACGGCATGGAATGTGGAGCAAAGGCCAAATAAGTGGGAAGGAGGCCGGCAAGAATGCGAGCCAAGATGGGTGCCGTCGATGGTCCATAGTATGAGTAGTACGAGTCTTGATGTTGTGAGATGGTCATGAGAGTTCCTCCAGGGACAACATGAGAAGATGAAGCAGGTGAACGAGCGCCCTGTCCAAGCAGGGGGTGTGAGTAGGTGTGCGTGCAGTCGTCGTAGTGGTGCCGTGATGAAGTCGGTGCTGGCATCGAGGCGATCGTCGATCTGAATAGAATACAAAGGCATCAACGCATTGTGGCTTTGGCAAAACAAGCGCATTGGACAAGGCGGACGATGACAGGCGCGACGGCGAGTGGCGCACCCGAACAACTGAAAGGGAGAACAAGACTCCGTAGCGAAAAGCCATGTCGTATAGGGCAACACGACACTTCACTGTCACTGACTTACGGTTGAAAACAAGGCAGCGACGCAAAGACCCTTTGTGGCCAGATCAAATCACCATCCCAGCAGTCAACGTACGGCAGCCGTACGTTGCGCTGCTGAGCAGAGTCGCGCCGACCGGGAAGCCAAACGGGGTGAGGGCAATATAGTTATGGTACAGTTGCGATACAAAGTGAGCTGATATGTAACAATCCTGGGCGGCGGGGGCTCGAGAGGTGTCGGCAGGTGGAAGAAGAAGAGCAAGGACGAGCGACACAGCCACAACGAGCGACTCAGCCACAAACCGCCTCTGTTTCCGCTCGTCCACCTCGAATGTCCACCGCTATAATACGCAACTCTTCACGCCAATCTGGATGTATGTAGAACTCGAGGTGGATGAAGTATACAGAAGTCTGCGCATGAGAAAGCACAGATCCAAACACGCGCGGCGCCGGATTTGGTCGCATCAGCGGAACTGGCCATTCATCGAGAACCTGCTCGTCACTACTGTGGGCCAGATAACTTCGACGCGGTCAAGCCTGGATAGGCAGGCATGAGGTTGAACCGGTGAGAGAGCTACTTGTTACCACTCTTTTTCTGTTCCCCCCCCCACTTGCGTATCCGCCCACATGCCCTCTTCTATCTTTCTTTCGCCTTTTATTTCGGAACATCATATGCCTCTTATCTTTTGACTGGGGGCTGAAGAAGCGAAGCTGTATATTTGACGGATGATTCTTCCATCAAACCATCGCCGGATTCGGAACGACACAATGGCCCAGGCCTTTTCGTCCTGCGTCGCCTCGTGACGCACATATCAGCGCGCCGCGGCGGCATGTGTCCCCACGACGCTGTTCCCCTTTCCTCCCCTCGATGGAGGTCGACTGGTCGGGGATCCAGTACTTCCCGCACCTGGCGCCAAACAACGACTGGGCGCTGCCCTCCTTCGATATCGACACTGTGGTCGAGCACGCCGCTTGCGCATATCCCGAGCCTGAGAAGCCGTCCGGCGCCAGGTCACGAAGCCCTACGCCGACGAACGTCAGTGAACCCGCTTTGGCCGCTGGGGAGAAATACGAAGTCCGTCCCGCTTTTTCACGTGCCGTGTCCCAGTCCTGACGTAACACTACCTAGCCTCGCACGAAACTCGTCCGCAGCAGGGCCGAGATACAGGCGTGGAAGGACTCATGCGTCGTAGACATCTGGAACGCGCCCGCCCAGCCGCCCGCGGGTCTGTGGGGCCAATGGAACATCCCCCTCCTCTCGCGCCACGGCCGGTTTGTCTTCTTCGGCTGCACGGGCGCGGAGTGGATGGCCCTTGGGACGAAGCTGTTCGTGGAAGCGGTGGGACTTGCCAAGAAAGACGTCCCCTTACCGTTCACGTACGCGCGCAGACACGACCGCAAGTGGGAGGCGCTCCGCGCGCTCGCGATCCGCCCGCGCTTCGTCCTGCTCGTGATGGAGCACCAGGAATTTTTTCTCGAGTGCGCGGAGAACGACGACCGCAGCCAGGACGGGAAGTCCCCCGCCGAAATGTCCCGCAGCCGTGCGCTCCTGTACGAATTCGCGAGCCAGGGCATACCGCCTGCCGCGTTTATCTTTGCGCGGTGCAACCTCACACAGGCGTGGCGGGACGGATGGAGGTCGCGTGTTGTTGAGCAGTGGCCGGACTCTTTGCTCAAGTTTGATGCCTTCCTTCCCAAATTGTGAGCCATGCATGCACCGTTTGCCCCTCTCCTTCTTGTGAATCACTTGCTTCCTGTCGCTCCTTCGTATACACAGGAAACTAACCATATGTCTAACTCTAATGTAAAGTATACGCATACTCCTCGCCATACGCCTGCTGCCCACCATACACCTGCTGCCCGCCATATGCCTGCTGCCCCTCATACCCTTGTTGCCCTTCATACCCTTGCTGCCCCTCATACGCGCCCGGCTCATAAACAAGGTCAACCCCCAGCCCACTCGCCCACGGTCGCCACGAGTAGTCGACCGCCATCGTCGCCTGTGGGCCCGCCGCGGGCGGCCCGTACGCCGCGACGGACGCGTACTCGTCCGGGTAGTCGTGCGTGGGCGGGGGCAACGACAGCGCCTCCGCCGTGTACGCCGCGAGTGCAGGGTCGTGGTCGAGGAGAGCAGAGAGCTGGAGGTTTGCGTATGCCCGCGTGCTGGGCGCCGGCGCCGGCACCGATACGGGGCCAAGGGCGCCGGCGAGGGAGGAGGTGCTGGTGTAAGGTGCGGTATAGGGTGCGGCGTTGGCGTGCTGGAGTGGCCCGGCGCCGGCGAGGGAGTAGTCATAGTCATAGTGTGTAGGGGGCACCCCACCGGCGTGCGGCATGCTCTGCGCAGCCGGTCTTCCAAAGGAAAGAGAGTAAGACATGTCGGCATGCTGGTCCGCCGGTGATCCATAGTCCACCGCCTCCGCAGGCGCATACACTGCGGGTCCGAGCCCGACGCGGTGTGCGAGGTCGTGTGCGTCCAGCAGCGGCGGCGGCGGCGTCGCCGGCGCGCGCACGAGCTTCGCCTGCCCGCCGAACACGAGGAGCGGGTCATCTGGCGGCGGCGCAGGCGGGGCTCGCCCCCTGCGCTCGCTCGCGCGCGCCTCGTCCATCACGCGCCGGAGAATGGGCAGCCCGTGGCGCGCACGCCCGGCACCCCGTGCCGCAGCGGCCTCGAACAGCGCAACCGCGCGCGCAAGGAGCTGGCGCGCGGCGGGCGCGCGCGGGTGGCGGGGCGCGCGGACGGCGAGCGAGCCGAGGACGAGCGCGCCCGCGAACGAGTACGTCCACGTGTACCACGCGACGGTGCAGAACGCGGGGATGAGCGCGAACTGGCGCTCGGCCCACTCGACGATCGCCTGCGCCGAGTCGGCTGCGGCGCGGAACGCGTGCGCGTGCGGGCCCCGCTCGGGGTCCTGGGTCCTGCCGGTCGCGGTGAGGAGGGCGTGCGCGAAAAAGGTACGGAGGAGCGAGATGCGCGCGATGTCCTTCGCGGGGTAGGTGACGTAGAAGAAGAGGACGGAGCCGGGCGCCGCGGCGGCTTGCAGCGCGGGCGTCGGCGGGGGCCCGGGCGGCGCGAGCGGGAACGCGGCGATGAGCGCGTCCGCGTCGAGGACGGCGCGGTAGCGCGGGGGCGCGGCGCCGAGCGTGACGTGTACGATGTGCGTGATGATGCGCAGGAAGAAGCCGAGCGTGTGCCGCATCACGTCGGGCACGTCGACGGCCTGCCCGCCCGCGACGACGATCTCGTGCCGCGTGGGGAGCGCGCAGTCGACGAACGCCTGCTGGAAGATGCCGGGCCGGCCCGTGCCCAGCGCGTTCCAGCCGTCGATGTGGAACAGGTTCCAGAAGAGCGCGCGGCGGCGCTCCGCGTCCACCGGCGCCAGGCTGGCGTCGTGCGACGGGTCGCGGTGCAGGCCGAGCGCGAGCGCGAGGTGCGCGGCGAGCGCGTGCACGCTCCAGCTGTGCTCGTCGCGCCCGTCCTGGCGCATCTGGTACGCGACGCCAAGTGCGTGCAGCGCCTGGAGCGTGAGCACGCACGGCGCGTCGAGGAACGGGCGCACGACGAGCGCGGCCTGCGTGTGGCGCAGCCACGCGTCCGTCGCGGCCGTGTCCGGCGCGCCCGCGAGCGGGACGAGCGCCGCGATGCCCAGCACCGCGAACAGCAGCGCGTGCGCGTGCGGGCCCACGTTGCCCGCCTCGGCGTTCGGGCGCAGAGTCGCGGCGACGGCCGCCGCGTCCCCGTCCGCCGCGTACAGCGCCGGCACAAGCTCGCCGAGCAGCTGCGCGCGGTCCGGCCCCCGCGCGAGCCACGAGCCGCGCTCAAAGTAGGCAGTAAGGTATTCGAGTGTCTCGGCGTGCGGGGGCAAGTGGCGGCGGAGGCGGAGGATGAGCTCTCCAGGCGTGCCGTCCGCGGGCTCCTCGTGCTCGGGCGCAGGAGGCGAGGCGTTATCAGACGGTGGAGGAGGCAAGGCCGCGTCGAGCTCGGCGGGCGGGGCGCCGCCCGTGAGCATGATGAAGGCCCCGCCGCTTCGGCCGTACAAGCGGGACGAGCCATCGCGGGCGATGCTGAGCGTGCCCATCGCGGCGGCGACGACGTCGAGCGCGGGCTCGGTGCGCGGCGCGAGCACGTCCGCGAGCACGGCCGGGTCGAGCGCAAAGTCGCCCGCGGCGAGGAGCGGGTGCGGCTGCTGGGACACGGCAGCCTGCTCCGTGTGCAGCGCGTCCTCGAGCGCGCGCACGCGGGCGAGCATGCGCCGGATGCGCTTACCGAGGATGTCCGAGGCCGCGCTCGTGAAGCGCGCGCCGTCGCCCGTGCTCAGGTGGTCGTGCGGGCAGAGCTGGCCGCAGCCCCGGCGCACGCACGACGTGCATGGCACCTGCTTGTCGCACTTGATCTTGAGACTGTGTGTCTTCGTCAGCTCGATTGTCTTGGAGGTACGGCAACACACACCGCTTGCACTCGGCGCACGGGACCTCGCCGAGCATACGCTTAATCTCGAGCTCATGCGCGTACGCGCTGCCCGGCGCGGGCTCGTCAACCTCCCGCGCCGCGCTCTTCTGGTGCTTGGCCGTCATGGGCATGGAGAGAGAGACGACGCAGCCGCGTGTCCGAGTTTTGCGTCGGATCTGCTTCGTTTCGCACGCTGACAGTCATCAGACCGTGGGCGCGAGCAGGTGCTTCCTACAGAGCCGGCCTGAATAGGTCTTGCAGATCCCGACCACACTTTCGAGTTTATGTCGGGGTGCCCTGCGAGACCGGCGCAGCGAGGACCAAGCATATCAGGAGGAGCGCCGCCGTCGCCGAGGAGAACGACGAGGAAGAAGTGGTGGCTGTGTCATCCCGTCTCTCGGTGTATGGTGGGCAGCAGGCGTATGGCGAGGGTTATGGGTATACTTTACAGTAGATTCGGAGATACAATTGGTTTTCTGTGTATACGAAGGAGCGACAGGAAGCGCGTGATCCACAAGAAGAGAGTGAGAAACGGTGTGTGCTATGCCTGGCTCACACTGCGGGAAGGAAGGCATCAAATTTGAGCAAAGAGTCAGGCCACTGCTCAACAGAACGTTTCCTCCATCCATTCACCCACACCTGTGCGAGGTTGCACCGCGCGAAGATAAGCGCAGCAGGCGGTATACCGTGGTGCGCGGAGGTGCGCACGATCGTGCGTCTGCGGCACATCGCGGCGGGGGACGTCGTGTGCTGGTGGCGGTCGTCCCAGCGCGCGTCTTCGGACGGCAAGGGCACGTCCCGCTTGGCGGGCCCCTCCGCGTCCGCAAAGAGCGTCGTCTCGAGCGTCATCCATTGCGCGCCCGTGCAGCCGAAGTAGATGAGCCGGCCGTGGCGCGAGAGCAGGGGGATGTTCCACTGGCCCCATGGTCCCTTTGGCGGTTGCGCGGGCGCGTTCCGGATGTCGACGACGCATTCGCTCTTCCACTCCTGCACCTCGTCTGTGTCACGGACGAGGGGTCTATGCGGGGCTGGAGGGAGCGCTGTCAGCACGGACACATGCGCACGTGGAGAGGAGGAATGTACTTCGTATCTCTCCTCAGCTGACTCGCTGACGTTCGTCGGCGTAGGGCTTCGTGACCCAGCACCGCACGGCTTCTCGGGCTCGAGATATTCGCATGCAGCGTGCTCGACTACGATGCCGATTTCGAAAGCAGGACATGGCCCAGTCATCGTTTGGCTCCGAGTCGACTCGCTTCCTCCGCGAAAAGTCTTGGAAGGACCAATCGTCCTCCATGACGGGGAGGAAAGGGGAAAGGGGAATAGCGTCGCGGGGACACATGCCGCCGCGGCGGGCTGATATGTGCGCCGCGAGGCCGCGCAGAACGAAATCGCCCGGGCCATTGTGTCTTTCCGAATCGGGCGATGGTTTGATGGAAGAATCCTCCGCCATATCTACAGCGTGGATTCGTTAGCCCCCGCTCAAGACACAACAGATACATATTGTTCCGATAAGAGAGGCGGAAGTAAGAGAGGAGAGGGCATACAGGTGAACGGGCAAGTGGAGGTGGGGAACGGGAACAGAGTGGAGAAGACTAGCTCTCTCACCTGTTCAACCTCCTGACGGTGTATTTCTCGCTCGACAACGTCACAGATATGTGGTCCACAGTACATAGTACCGAGCAGCCTTTGGGGGCCTGATGAGTTCCCTCACGGTTGCTGCGACCGAATGCGCCGCCGCGCCCACTTGCACTCGCACCCGTGCTGTCTCATGCGCGGTCTTCTGTAACACTCATCCATATCATGTTCTCATGCAGCCAGAGCGCGGTGAGAAGTAGTGTAAGTTATCATAGCGGCAGTCGCTTGAGGTAGACGAGCGGATCGAGAAGAAGTGGTGGCTGTGTCGTTGAGGTAACACTGACAGTTCCCGCGGGCCGCGGCTGGCGCGGGTCCTCACGTCTCTCTTCCTCTCTCCCTCAGCTGTTCGTCCCAGACATCTAAACTTGTATACTCGTGCTGAGACGAGTGATGGACATCGGATCATGCTAGTCTTTAGCTCGTCTCTCTGCTCGGCGTATACGAGTCCTCCTTTCCGAGGTATGACATGCAGTGCTTGATGTCACGAACAATAATGATCAACCGTACATCGCCTCTCGGAGGGCCTACGCCGAGCAAAAGAACGTAACATGCTTACGTTACCTGTGCGTCGAACATTCGGAGGAAAATGTGATGCTCTGTTTGATGAATACGTGAACTATGCCACCAACGTCCGACTTCTGCTTTCGGCCTCGGCTACGACGGCAAGATGCTCTCAGGCACATGGGTCGTGAACTGCGTCGGAGGACTCGCAGCCCCTCTCCGAGCGGGTGCTTGCGTCAACGATGCCTCGATGTGGGTTTCAATACTAGCAGTCGCCCCATAAAAGAGACGAGTGCTGCACCGAACAACTTCAGAGAACCGCTTCAGGTCCCTCTTTCCCCTCCGCCTCCCACATACACCGCTGCTCCGCACCCCTCATCACTACCATGCTCTCCACCTCGCTCGTCTCCCTCGCTCTCCTGGTCACGTCCGTGTCTGCTGGATACTGGGGAGGTGTTGCCGTGCAGGTGCCAGCTGTACGCGTCTCTCAGTAATGGCTCCGGTAAAAACCTTACACTGACCTTTCCTTAGGGCCAGGCAAAGTCGGTGACGGGTAACTTTGCCGTCCCTCACGTGTATCCGCCGCACGACTGGGTGGCTAACACCCAGTACGCCGCGTCAGCCTGGGTCGGCATCGATGGCTTCAGCATCAATCCCAACGGTCCACTGTGCCCCCATCTCCTCCAGACGGGTGTCTCTATGCGCGTCACCCCCGATATTAACGGAACCCCAAAGTACCAATGCTGCCGTGAGTACAAACTATGGCAAGGCACTGTACAAGAGTCCTCATCATCGTCTCCTGCAGCTTAGTACGAGTGGTACCCGGACTACCAGAAGTACTTTGACAACGCGTCATGCACCACCCTGAACGACCCGACGACGTGGTGCAATCCTGGCGACTCCATCACCGCCATCGTCGTCGCGACCTCGACGACCACGGGCACCGCGACGCTCGTCAACCACTCCACCGGCAAGACTTTTAACATCGCGCTTAGCTCGAACAACACGCTCTGCCTCCAGTTCGTCGACTTTGTCGTTGAGCAGGGCGACGGCCATATCGCCGCCCATGACGCGATCACGATCACCCCCACCGCAACGCTCCTCAGCGGCGCGACTGTCGTCCCTACGGGCACGGGCGTACATACCAAAAACATTGCGTCCTCGACAGTCACTTATGCGACCGCCGTGGTCATCACGGACGAGCCGTGGTACGCCATGCCATAGGGGCATCCGTCTGAGGTCTTGGAAAGATGTGTATGTTGTGAAGTACGAGATGCAATGTGACGATCTTGGATCCGAACGACTGTACCAACGCGTCTGGATGATGATCACGATGAACGTGCTGCCGCCGGGACCGCTTCGCACAACGTGCGCTCGTGTGCCAGGAAGCACGTTCGAAGCCCTCCACGAGGTTCTCCGTCGCCGGTTGCGGTCTGCGCCACGGTGAAATCAGCGATCAGTCAGAGTGCCAAGTGGAATAGCACGAGAATAGCGAGTCCCTACGTGCAGATAAAGGATCCAAACATATACCATTTTTTCCTGTGGACTTTGTCTTCACTTTGGTCCCACCAAATAGTCTATGGGCTTGGACCAAGCGTGTCATCGTTAAAACATGAGCGGAAGCGGAACGAAAGAAGTATGACACGCGGACCGGGGTTATATCCCTCCTCCCCATGCGCTTCTGCCAGGGACCGCGTCAATCTTCTCCATCCGCCATGCGCTGCATCAGTGCATGCTCCATGTTTATAAGTAGGCGCGATACGCGCGAAGTGATGGTCTCGCAACCTCTCCTTGGCCCACGATGAAGTCGTTCACCGCCGCCCTCGCCGCCCTCGGCCTGGCGTCTTCCGCCCTCGCGTGCGGCGACGACGTCGCGCACGCACATACGCACGAGCACACGAAGCGCCTCGCGCCCCAGGTCCCGCTCACGCCGCCGTCGAGCCCGCTCCAGTGGGGAGACATTAACGTGAGCTGCGCTCGCGCTATGGATGTATGCGCGTGTATGCTGAGTAGTCTTCCCCCGACAGGTCATCCACACGACGGACTCGCACGGCTGGCTGCTGGGCCACCAAAAGGCTGCGTTCCCCGAGCCAAACTACTCGGGCGACTTTGGCGACTTTGCCTCGTTTGTGCACCACATGAAGGAGATTGCGTTCCTCCGCGGTGTCGACCTCCTCCTTGTTGACTCGGGCGACCTGCACGACGGGACCGGTCTCTCTGACGGCGGCCCGCCGGGCAGCGTCGACGCGCACGAATCGAACAAGTTCTTCTCACAGCTGCCATACGACCTGCTCGCGATTGGCAAGTGAGTGAACATCCCTCAGTCTTGTTGAAGTATCTCAACTGACGATCCTTTCACCAGCCACGAGCTTTACATCTACAACAACACGCTCGACATGTACAAGAACTTTGCGCCCCGGTTCCCCGGCCGCTACCTCTCTTCGAACGTTAACATCACCGTCCCGACCCACGGTGGAAAGAACCAGAGCGTACCGGTTGGCTCGCGCTACGCCAAGTTCAAGACGCTCATGGGGCGCAAGGTCACCTCGCTCGGCGTCCTCTTCAACTTCGCAGGCAACGACGTCGGCACGACCGTCCAGCCCGTCGCTTCGATGGTGAACGAGACCTGGTTCCACGAAGCGATCAAGGAGGAGCCCGACTTCTTCCTGCTTGCGGGTCACATGCCGGTCTCCAAGGACAACTGGCCGGTTGTGCACAAGGCGATCCGCGCCGTGCACCCGCACACGCCGATCATGATCTTCGGCGGCCACACACACATCCGCGACTGCCAGATGCTCGACGGCCGTACGATGGCGCTCGAGTCCGGCCGGTACATGGAGACCGTCGGCTGGATGAGCATGAACCTACCGACGAAGAAGACGCCGGTCACCCAGAACGTCACGTTCTCGCGCCGGTACCTCGACCCGAACCGCGTTACCTACGAGTTCCACACGACTCACTCGAACCGCACGTTCGACACGCTCGGTGGGAAGTTCATCACCGCGGGCCTCGAGCTCCTCTCCAAGGCGTTCAACCTCGGCATGGAGTACGGCGTCGCCCCGCACGACTTTACGCTCTCCCGCGCGCCGTACCCCTCTGAGAACTCCGTGCTCTCGCTCCTCGCGAGCAACGCGACGCCCGTCGCGCTCGCACAGAACAACACCCGCGCCGCCACAAACCCGCACTACGTCATCGTCAACTCGGGCGCGATCCGCTTCGACCTGTACTCCGGGCCCTTCACGAAGAACGACCAGCTCGTGGTGTCGCCGTTCACCGACGGCTTCCTCTACATCCCGAACGTGCCCGCGGCCGCTGCCGAGCAGGTGCTCCCGCTCCTCAACCACTACGGCTCCGACAAGCGCGACCTCGAGTCCGCGCGCGAGGCGGACCTGTACGCGCGTGGCTGGGTCGGCTCGCGCTACAACAACTGGCTCGCGCGCCAGTCGGTCGAGGCGGGTGCGCTCGAGACCCGCGCCGCCGGCAACCTCACGTACGGCTACGTCACCAAGGATGGCTGCCCGGGCATCGGCGACGACACCGCCCACGCCCCGATGCCGTACTACGACGCGCCGGACTACATTGCGTCTGCGTTCCCGAACGTGAGCGCGAGCGCGCCGATTGACCTCGTCTTCGTCGACTTCATCGAGGCGGACGTCGTCTCGCTCCTCAACCAGGCGCAGAACGCGACCAAGTACACGACCGCGGACGTGAAGACGTACAGCCCACTGCTCATCAACCAGGTCCTCGGCGTGTACGCCCAGACTGCGTGGAAGTAGAGACACCGCATGATACTACTAGAGAGGACTTGTAATCAGGATCTTATATCTCTGTATCTCTGTAGACGTGCTGATATTCTTCTTTGTGCCGTTATCGTGGAGTGCAAGGAAGAATCCGCGAAATCTGTTTTCAGTATGTCTCGATCACAATCCGTGCTCATTCAAGTCACAATCTTGTCAGCTTTCAATGCAACCACTAGGCCTACCACCAATCTCAAAGGCCGTCCCTTCTCGATCGATCAAGAAAACTCTTCCGCACATGCCGTGCTGGTGAGTCTGTCAGCTTCGTGTCCTAAGAAAAACAAACTAACAAGGCAAACGTACTGTAACGCCTTTGCATATGGTCCCGCAGGTAGCACGCTCTTCGACATATCCAGAAACTTGCCATACGCGTCTCTTCGGATAAGGAATAGCAGCAAGACGCCTGCGCCAAATAACGTCGATTCTTTGTATATACTAATGAGTCGGAGAACCGTCCGTTGACACAAACACTCAATGTCCCACGGATGCACTCCGACCTGCAGATACACGTCAGAAACGTTGTTTCTCAAAGAAGATGGCGGCAAGCACCTTGGAAAGGTAGTCCGCATAGAGCCGCTCGACACTCGGATACTGACGCATCCACATGATCACGTCTACCGGCGAACATGATCGGAGGCGAAGGGTGCGCAGTCCCGGCAGAGAGGGAAACGGGGAGAACCACGAGCCCGGAATGAAGTCCATGGTATTCCGGTAGGGGCCGACGGCCGCAACGACGTCCAGGACAGACAGCGTTCTGGCCACGGACCCCTCCGGCAGCATGACCAGGATCGCATCTCGACGGATGCGCAGGCGCTGCTGAAGGCATGGGACGACAAGATACGCAGACTCCTGCATAGACCAGTGCGCCGCATAATCGTGCGTCCACGAGGGCGGAAGTGTCAGAGTCTTGAGCGATGGACTGAGAGTGAATAGGTAGTCGCAGAAATCAGACCAGTTGTCTACCTGGACACTTTGCGGATGAACGGAAGTGTGCGTGATGCGCAGTTCTTCCAGACACGGCATCGCAAATGCCTGCGCGTAGTACATGCACTGGAACAGGTCTAGAAAGGCAAGCTCATGGCGATTACGCAGATGAAGGTGAAGGATCTTGAGTTGAGGAAGTTGGGCGCTATCACGCAGATCCTTTCGTGGAATGTCCATTGTGTCCGCTAGGGTCATATCGAGGGTGAGGTCGAGAGACATAAGATTGGGAAAAGTGATAGGAGTAAACAGGTGAGGTATGGGCTGAGAAAAGTCTGAATGAATATCATTCCATTTCTCCAGAGAGCGTAGAACGACGTACGACTTCAGGAGGCATCAACCAACATGGCGAGTTGTGCGCTGTGACCTCCTGGCCTATACGCAGGTGCGTGACGTCGTCCACCCACAGCTGCATCCTCAGATCTCCCTGGAAAGGCCGGTTCCCAAAGTCGTAGTACCCGGTAGGACGCACAAATGCAAACTGGAGATCCCAGCAGGTCGACCCCAGGGCAGCGCGGGCAGCGAGAGGAGGGCGCAACGAGATGCCCTCCCATACTTCGGAAGGCAGCAGAAGAGCTGGACACGGCTGCCTCGCGCCGGCGTACAAGCCACACCAAGGTATGAGATTGGCGATGCTGATCGCGGTCCGCGTCCCAGGACGCATGTTGACGCCACACTTCCCGCGCTCCCTGCCTCCTGCCTCGTCTCTCCACCTCTCCGCCCTTAGCATGTCCACCGCGCACCGACCGACGTGGGACCCCGCGCAGGCGCGCGAGGTCAAGGGCGGCTCGCGCCAGTTCTCCTCGCGGGACATGGCCGCGCACACCAAGCTCAAGTTCCGGTGCGTGCCCCGGCCGTGCGCGTATCCGTGTACTTACCCTATCATCATTTCTCCTCATGCGCCATAAACAGGCAACCAGGCCAAACCGCTGCGTCAGACGTCGTCAAGCGCGACCTACGCGCGGAGCTCGCGCTGGCCGAGCACGACGCGCGCAACAAGAAGCGCAAGGCCGCCGGCCAACCACCCCTGCCCTTCCTAGCCGTCACCGCCGGCGCCGCGCCGCAGGCAATCGAGGCCGCGCCGGCGGCGGACGTCGACATGGAGGGCGATGGCGAGGTGAGCAAGCGCCGAAAGATCCTCGCGGACGCGCTCGAGCAAGACCGGGACGACAGCGACGACGAGGACGGCGCCGGCGAGGAGAAGAAGGAAGCTGCAGATGAAGATGACGAGAGCGACAGCGACAGCGACGACGAAGACGAGACGGCGGTGCTGCTGCGCGAGCTCGAGAAGATCAAGCGGGAGCGCGCGGCGGACAAGGCGCGGCAAGACGCGGCGGCGAGCGCGGTCCGGGACGCGGACGTCGCGACCGCGAACCCGCTGCTTAACCTCGCCGCCGCGCTGGGCGCGGACGCGCCCGGGGGTGTGAGCACAACCGTGCCTGGCACGTTCGCTGTCAAGCGGCGCTGGGACGACGGTACACTCTCTGGCATTCGTGTTTCAAGGTTGCTCGCACTAACGCAAGCGCCGCAGACCTCATCTTCAAGAACCAGGCGCTGGGCCAAAAGGACCGCTCGGGCGAGTTCGTGAACGACCTGCTCCGCACCGAGTTCCACCGCAAGTTCATGGCCAAGTTCATCAAGGTGTGTGCAACTCTCTCTTCGCCCCATCGACCGCGCCCACTCATCTCCTCGCAGTAGCTAGCATCTGTATACATACACGTATCACTCGAGCGCGACCGGCGTGTACCCCGCCCACACATAGTCCGCCGCCGCCCACGCGGGCAGCTCCGTCGCGAACGTGCCGAGCGCGGTCGTGTAGCGCAGCGCGTGCAGGAAGATGTACAGCTGCTCCGGCAAAGGGTCCGGCGGGAGCGGTAGGAAGCATTCGGCGCAGTACTGCGTGTCGTCGACTGTGAGCGTCGGCTCGAGCTCCGGTGCAGCGGCCGCGGGTGTAGAGGCGACGTCGGCGGGAACGGCAGAGCTCGCGAGATCCGCTGCAGGCAGGTCTTCCCCCTCTGCCGCCTCCTCCTCGGCATCCCCATCCCGCCCCGCCTTCTCCGCACGCATCTTCTTCCTCCCCACCTTCTGGGGCGGTGGCGGCGGCTTATGCGGCGCGACCACTGCATTCGGGCGCAGCGCGCCGCGCCCGCGAAACGCGGTGTCGCGCCAGCGCGCCCAGCCCTCGTCCGCGTCCTTGCGCGCGCGCAGGCGCGTGATCACGCGCACGGCCGGCGCGGAGAGCGGCACGGGCGACGCGGCCCCGATGTCGTGCCCCGTCTCGCGCGGGAGCGTGCCGCCCTCCTCTGCCTCGGGGTTTTCAGTTTGCTCTAGATGCGCGGGCGCGGCGGGGGCGGAGCGTTCGGCGGAGGCGGAGGTGGAGAGCCCGCCCCTTCCGAGCGAGGGGCCCCAGATGTGCGGGTCGCAGTAGAGCGCGTCGTTCGCGATTGGGTGGCCGAGAAACTGGAGGTGCACGCGGATCTGGTGCGCTGCGCTCTATCGCGTCAGCGGGGCGCGGAGGATGCGGACGGGGGGATTACAGCGGCCGGTGACGGGCTGCGCGCGCACGACGGACGTGTGCGAGGCGGCGTCGTAGTGCAGGCGCGTGAAGAGCGTCTTCGCGTGCTTGCCGTCCGGGTGCACGAGCGTCAGGCCCATCTGGCGGTCGACGGTCACGAGCGGCTCTTCGCATATGACCTCTTCACTGCTCTAATGTGAGCGGGGCCGGAAATATGGGGAGGGAGGGAGGGCGCACGCGGGGAACTCGCCCATGCAGCGCGCGACGTACTCCTTTTGCACGTCCCCGCGCACGAACTCGTCCGTCAGCGCGCGCGCGCCGGCCGCGGTCGTGGGGAGGATGAGCAGGCCGGAGGTCAGGCGGTCCAGCCTATTTACCGCTGTGCGTGCTCAGCTCCTCATACTCAAATTTTGGAGAGGCGGGAAGCGGACTGTAGACGGGGTACACGCCCTGGTCCCGGAGGACCTCGACCATCGTGTTCTTGAAGAACCGGCCCGTCGCGTGCACCGGCTAGGCGGCGGCGGTAAGGTAAGGTAGTGGAGGAGGGAGGCGGCGGACGGACGATGCTGCCCGGCTTGTCGACGACGATGAAGGACCGCGCGTCGTCGCGGTGGACCACGCGCACCGGCGCGGCCGTCACGGGCGGCTCGTGCCGGTGCGTGATGTTTCTGCGAGCGAGAGTCAGTCTTGAGGCGAGACGAGCGGCGAGGCACGCACTCGAGGACGTCCCCATTCCGGATGATCGTGTCCGGGCTCGCGCGCTTGCCGTTGATCGTCGTTACCCCCGACTCGAGCGCGTGTCTCTGCGCTTTGGCTCAGTCTCTACCTTGCTTGTACCACCCGAGGCGGGACAGACGGACGTAGTAGGCGGTGCTGCGCTCGCGGAACTCGGTCGAGACGACCTCGAGCAGCTGCCGGCCCCACCAGCGCTGCTTCGCGGCCGTCCGGTGCGGGTACCAGTAGGGCGTGACTTTGCGCAGGCCGCTGTCGGTCGTGTATGCGCTGATGGACGCTGCGACCGAGGGTGTATTGTCGATGGACGCCGGGTCCGAGGGTGTGCTGTCGGTCATAGAAGCGACGATCGCGCCTTGTTGTCGAGGCTGCCGGTAAGTGTACAAAGCGATCAGATGTGGAGAGCTACAAGGCGACGCCCAAGGTTTTGTGTGCGAGAGCGGAAGAAGAGGTTGTGCTCGGGACCGGGCACCGGCCCGCAGATCTGTCAACTTGCCTTTCCTGGCTTGTCCTTCTTCCACTCAGCTTGTCCTTTTTCCACCACGCGGCCGCGCCTTGTTGTCTCTGCCGCGTCTCTGCCGCGTCGCACTCGGCCTTACGTCCCAGCTGCGGACCCGTCTATTGTGCTTGTTGTCTGCACGTTGCCATGCCCGCGCCGTTCCCTGTTGTACGCCCTGACTAGGAAAATCGGCGCGCTGTGGGCGCTTGCGCCGCGCGCTACTTATAGCGCGGCCGTGCGCGGCGGCGGATGCTCAGCGCAACCACGCCCACCTGCTTGGCCAGGGTCCCTTTCCCGTCCGCCCTCTTTTTCTCGATCGCCTCAGGAGGCATACATCTCGCCCCTCACTTTCCACGCCGCATCGTATCTTGCATTGTTTTTCTATCACATCCATTCCAGCATCATGGCCGCCGTCATCGCCGCAACCATTCCCTCGTACTTTGCCTCGATTCCCACGCTCCCTTCCACACCGCGCCCCTCGCGCATCCGCCCGCTCCCGATCCCCTCCGCGCTCAAGCTTGCCCCTACCACGATCTCAACCGCACCTGTGCGCACGCCCAAATCGCGTAAGGCCTTCTCGCCCATCTCCTCAACCCCGCGCAAGGCCTTCGCGCCCTACCCCGAGCACAGCGCCCCTTCGCACGGGTACCCTGTGCTCTACATCGCAGACACAAGCCCCGTGCGCGACACCTTCGCGCCGCCCCCGCTCCGCCGCGCAGGCACCGTCGCGCTCCCGCCGCTCTCCCCGCCCTGCACGGCACACAAGTTCAGCCCGCGCACGGCGGCGTTCGACGCGCACGTCACGCGCACGACGCGTGCGTGCGCCGCGACGCTCGCCGCGCTGCAGCCCGTACGTCCCTCCCCCTCCCCCCCCCTATGTCCACTCACATGTCACGCAGATGCTCGCGGACCTCGCCCCGCACGCACCCAATCTGCCGTACGCGCTCGCGTCCCTGCGTACCTCGCTCGGCGTCATCCTCGACGGCCTGGCCACGCACCGCCGGCCCGCGCCGCCCGCGCTCAACGGCGCGCTCGGGACGCTCTGCGCGCTTTGCGAGCAGGCGTGTGCGGAGCCGGGCCGGCTCGGCGCGTTCCAGGACGGGTTCGATCGCGCGGCGGCGCAGATCGCGGGGCTTGCGCGCGAGCTCGCTGCTCCATGAACATTGCATTGTACTCTGGACTTTTGATACCTCCATTATTGTATCCCTGCACTAGTCATTGTCTTCATACGTTCACTGTCTTTCTTGTATTTGCACGCCACATATATACAATGCATTGCTTGTTCACGAATCAAGGCTTCGGCGGCCGCGGCTTGACCTTGGTGCCCGCGATCGTGGGCTGCACGACCTTCGGCCGCGGCTTCCAGCCGAACACGTCGCCTTCCGGGGATCTGCGAGCTGATTAGAGCAGTTCCAGCGTCTGGGTAGCGAGGGCGCACTCTTCCGACTCTTCGCGGACATGGTCGCCAGCGTCTTTCGCGCCATCTTTCTTCACAGCGGAATCACCAGCAGCCTGGCTAGGGTGTGACGTTAGCACGGGCCAAAAATGAGTAGATAAGACAGTACAGTACCTGCTCTGAGCCGTGTTGTCGGTGCTGCCGGCGGGCTGAACAGTCGTCGGCTCTGAGCCCTTCGCGGGCTCGGCGGTCGGTGTGCTGCTCCTGTAGGCGGCTAAGCAAGCTGCCATCTCAGCTTTTCTTGCCACATACATGATCTCTTCTCTGAGCAAGCGGGTGGAGGACGATCGAGGGAAAAGGATGACTCCCACCCTGCCGAGAAAGATGGAAGGATAAAAACCCCCAGGCTTTCGCGCTTCTGCCACAAGAAATGATGGCGGGCTGTGCATGCGGTGCACGCCAAAGCTCTCTTTTCGCTACCGAGGTGAAAGAGGAAGGTGGCGGGGCAAGGGAATGATGAGGTTATTCAGTTGGCTGTGCCTCGTCCACCTCGGGCAGACCGCGGTTGGCGGTGCATAAATGATTACATTGCATGGCACCAGGGCTCACGATACGTCATGAGGCTGGCTGTGCGAGCTGCGTATGGATGCAATGAGACACGAGTACGCTAGACGAACGGTCAGAATGGCACGCATCTGGACGACCGGAATCTGCTCTAGACGGCCCAAGGCCTGCCACACATCTACCCACGCCGCCGAGAGGTTACAATGCGCGAAGACGAGGGCCGCGGGCGGCGTTCCCGCGACAGCGGGGCGGCGGAGCGAGTCACACTGCGCGTACATCCGACAGGACTTGATTATAAAGCGCCCGCTCGCGGTCGTGGTGGTCGGACGTGACGAGCGGGAGTAACACCTCACGTTGCGTGTCGTCGAAGGATTTGCGGTAGGATATAGTCCGTTAAGAGGAGGCGGGCCCATCGGAGGTGCGGTGGAGCGAGGTGCTCGGATCCTCCTCGAGAAGGCCACTCGTGCGAAGAACGAGACCCTCCTTCTGGGAAACGGCCTTCTTCGGCGTCGTCGGCCTCGTAAGCGGCGACCATTGAGATGTCGGGGTGAAGGGTATTACGAAGTGAGTGTCGGTGTGGACGGGTTGTGGACGAGTCGAATGAAGTGACGCGTTTATCTGTAGTCAGCGTGGACATCCGCCGCTGTAACTGTCGTGAGAACAAACCAGCCACGGGCAACGATGCCTTGATGAGCCGAGGCCTCGTCTTGCTTTGTTTCGGATAGGCCGCTCTGCTGTTCCTGATTGAGGCGTAGGCCGGCTCGTCTACGACCATTTATGGGAGCTACATTGTATTAGGCACATATATGGTAAGAACTACGGCTGTGTCTCACATATAGCATGCGATAGACTATGGCTTGCCAGTGGGCGGCTTGCCAGTGGGTGGTTTGCCAGTGGGTGGTTTCTTGCAATGCTGCCGCGGAGGTGGGCCCATGCCCTGCTGCCACCACCCTACCCATCCAGCGTAGTACATCATACGGTGGAGGAGCCGCATCTCGGTGGTCTCCCTCATTTCTCTCTCGAATACGTTGGAGAGCTCGTCGCACGGGCTCCTCAGTCTCACAACGCATTTGTACCATCCGAGCTTCTGCGAGGTGTCCCTCAGCTCCTGCATGCACGAATTCTCGAGGGGACGCACTTTGACGAAGGTGACGTAGCTGGTCAGGTTGGCCTCCTCGCCTTGGGCGATGAGGATGCCGGGCTTCCCAACCTTGCAGATACCTGTCACGCCGAGCCGCCGAGCCTCATCTAGGAGAGCGACGCGCTTAGGTTTACTATGAATGTGCTCGAAATGCAGAAGCGCGCGCTTGTAACGTGCAGACGACATGCACGAATAGAGCAGGAGATGGTGACGATAGGAGGCAAGCTGCGGAAACGCGTCTTGCCTTCTTCCCCGCTCGGTCACGGTCTCCGCGCCCAGGCTAGTAGTGGCGTACCCCGATGCTCGAAGGCTCTGAACTACTCAAGCACATCCTGGCTCGCTTTCTACTCTTCACCTCACGGCTCGGTGCTGGCAGCAGCCGACTCCCAGCTCGCCGCGTCGTCGGCGGCCTCTCACGAGTGGACCCTTACTGGGTCGTGTACACCACTACAGCCAAAGGGAGATGGATGGGAAGACCCCTTATTGAGGTGCTCGCCAACGAGTTTCGGGAGCGCAGCGCTGCCTACTATGTGCGTGCCGTCGCTGTGATCGTGCAACGCGCGACTGAACATGTGCCAAATAGAGATGTGCCATGGACGCAGGTGCCACAACAATAAATGGAAAGCTCGTACGTCCAGAGACCATCATAAGAGGTGGAGATAGAATGGAGTATGTCAGCTACCTCTCTGTCCCCAGGACTCCTACTGACCCTGCTCCAGAAATGTCTCTCACAGGTCTATTTCATCTCACATTTCATCGAGAACATCATCTCAACTGAGAATCTCGACAGTCACGAGCCTCCCGTCACTTCTACACCTATTCGCATCTTACACCATGACAAGGAGCGGGAGTTCATTGTGATCGACAAGCCGGCTAGCATCGTCCGTTCGTTCATCGCCTTCTTCACGCTCTCCTCATGATCTAACCGTCGCTCAGCCTGTGCATCCTTCCGGACGATACTACTACCATACGGTGGTCGAAATCCTCAAGAACGAGTTTGGCTTTGAGCGCGTCTTCAGTAAGCCGAACTACACTCCTCCACTTGTCCAACAAATCGCCAATACTCTTTTACAGCTGCGAACCGACTGGACCGGCTGACATCAGGTCTCATCGTTATCCCGCTCTCAGCTCGGCGTGCGCAGTCGATTGCGAAAGAGTTCATGGCAAACACGATACGGAAGACGTACTTGGCACGCTGCCTCGGCGAGTTCCCTGAGTGCGTCCAGATCTTCTCATCTTCCACTCATGCTGACCTATGCCTAGGGGAGAGGTTGTCTGCGAAGAACCACTGCTCATCGCCGACAAGCAGATCGGACTGACCGTTGTGCACGAATCTGGAAAGGTTCGCGACGCTCTTGATCTACACAATTATACCACCTGCTCACTCCTGACTCTTAGTCGGCGAAGACCGTCTTCCAGCGCATTCGATATGATCCGGCGACAAACACGAGCGTTGTTCAGTGTGAGTCGACATCTGTTCCTTATAACCGCACACTCATGTTGGCTCAGGCAAGCCCGTGACTGGACGATGTGAGCTTGTCTCGAACCTGTCACATGACATCCGACTCATACTCATACAACAGGCCACCAAATCCGAGTCCATCTTCAGTTTTTGGGTCACCCCATCGCGAACGACGTCATCTACGCCGAACCGCAGATATGGGTATGCTCCCCTCGTAGTCCACTTTAGCGATGTCTGACGTATTCCAGGGTCCTGCGTTGGGCAAAGGCGGAGCGTCGCCGATCGGCACTCGCTTCGTGTCCCGGTCGATGCATGCGTTACCGTCAGATGCGCTGGCTTCAGCTTCAGAGTCCGACGTTTCTGTGGCTGATCCCGACGAGGCGACCCGACCTGGCTCGCCAGTTCACGGGCTTATCGAGAACCTTCGGGCACTAAAGGTATCTCCATCCGCATCCCTCCTAGATCCTTGTTCCAAGCAAACATGCAGGCCTCGGAGTGTCCCCCCGATGACACGTACTGGCCACAGTTTCGGTCATCCGTGATAGCCGCCAAGAACGCCGTCATAGCGTCCAGCGACCGCCCTACCGCCCAGCTACCTCAGCGGCGGGAGCAGTTCCTGGACGACGCCGAGCCGAGCACCCTGCCGCAGCTAGAGGCCTCTGATGCGCTCGCTGCCCTGCCCATGCCGGAAGAAGGTGGCACTGATGTGGTCGTCGTGGATGGCGTGCGGCTGTGTGCCGACTGCCGCACGCCGCTTAAGCCGGATCCACGGCCGGAGGAGACTTGCATCTTCTTGCATGCGCTGCGTTATGAGATGGAGCTGGGCTCGTTCGAGACGGAGGCGCCTGCGTGGGCGCGGGAGGACTGGACGTGGGGTATGTCGATATGACAATCCCAATATGATTCGAAATATATCTAGGTCATGAAAGCACAGGACGATCTAGGAAGGAATTTGATATCTGCTCATACGGCCATTGATCACTGGTAGATGCGGACACCAGCGATGTCAAAGTATGCGTTCACAAAGGCGCCTGGGTTCGTCCGCACGTTGGCTGTACATGCTTTCAGTAACTGTCCCGTGACAAAGTAGCCGAGGAACTCACTCGCACAAACGCCGGGGCATCCGTCCCTATTGTAAGTCGAAGCCGCATTAGCCCAGCCACCACCTGCGAGGAGAGAATGAGTACGTATGCCCGATTTGAAACGAGGACGACGTACAAAGTGTGAGGTTGATGATGATGTTGTGCGCCCCAAAGTACTTCTGAAAGTCGCAGTGGGTGTTTGGGAAGTACGCTTGCGGCTCGGGCCAGCCGTCGGTGGTGACAGAGGAGGCGCCGTTCACCACTGCCTGAGGAGCGGTCGAGTCGCCGCGCTGCCAGGACCAGACCTTGATGAAGGTTCCCGTACGCTCAAGCACGAAGTATCCGCCGCCAACGTTGTTGAAGTTCGGGCCGTACGAGTTGGAGTAGGAAGCGGCGACACCGCAGCCCCTGTTGGCGGTCTGCACTGAGTTGCAGTCCTCGAACTCGACGGACCTGTATGTTTGTGTCAGAATAGCAATGAAGGCCGAAGTTCTGCAACCTACCCGAGCTGCTGGCGACCATCGGGCATCACACAGTCGGGATTGGTGTGAAGGGTCATACTGTTCGCATGTGAGCTTTGATCATCTCAGGGGGGCACTCATAAGTCGCTCGCCTGTTTGGCCCAACATCATTCACGCCCTCCACAATATCGACTTCACCACTGGCTGGCCATCCGTTTTCCTGGACCTCCCAAATAGCAGGCCAGGTTCCACATCCCTGAGGCATGTGGCGAACGTCGAACACAGCAATGTGAGTCGTGTAGGTCTTGACGCTCTTGATGCGAACGCTGTTGCGACCGGCGCTGCTTGAGGCTGGGATCGTCGTGGTGTGGTCGGCGCGCAAGATGAAGGTGTTGCCGTGCGCGTAGGTGAGGTTCTGCGCCAATGCCGTGGCCTGATCGACGTAGTTGCTAACATGCGGTATGGTCATTGGATGAATGTAAGCCTGAATGAGTGTTTCACATACATAGTGCCTCCCTGGGGGTCGGATATGGCTTCGTGTGTGAAGCCGGTGAGAAAGCTGGGTCCAAAGTAGTTGTCGGTAAGTTTGTATGTAGCTGCTGTCGCTTGACCAGCAAGCGCAGTGAGGATGAGGGCAGAGGTGGAAGGGAAGAGCATGATGGAGATGTGCTTGAGTGATCGAGAGTGAAGTTTTGTGAGCTATTGGTAGTCAAGTTCTTATAGTCACTAGAGGACGTGACCTGGACCGCACTGGGTTGGCATACCATGCGCCAGTTACCGCCGGCTCGGCGCCGGTCGGAGATTCGGCGTTGAGATGCAGTGGTGCTCCGGCGCAAGGACATCTCACTGAATGGATATGATATAGCCCGAGAGCGCGGAGAGGGTAGCAACTCCGAGTCCGATGCATGAAGCAGCGATGTGCAGTCAAGGCACAAGAAAAGAATGTTTGGCGAAGCCGAGAGCAGCATGAATCATGCGGTCGCGATACGATGTACAAAGATCACGCTCTTATCCAGATGGGTGGTATGCACAAGTGGTATTGGTAGCATGTGTACCTCTTTGAGTGCCTCTGCAAGAACTCTTGAAGATGATAGTGGTCCATATTCTTTATGATCACCATAACCCTGGCCGGGTCCATCGGATCCGGCTCAGTTCAACTGCATACGCAGGATAACTAAAGAGCGGCCACGTATAAACTGATCGTGGTTGTCGGGAGCATGATGCTCGATGCGCAGGCGTTCGTAATAGCAGGAGCAGTAACAGTGGTGACCGCAGCTAGTCGCAAGGCCTCCGGGCCGGCGGATCACTCTATCTATCGACTTTGTGAGTAAGCCTGGGTCATATTCCAGTGTCATGGCAGGAGAGCAACAGCAACGAGTAGGTGACATGATGTATCTGCGGTAAGCCAGAATGACGCATTGGGCAGTGCGGCGGTACGAGGGCGTCAACACGTCAGCGTGACGACGCTCTGAGCCGATATCTGAATCACGGCAGAAAGGCAACTGACAAAGTAGCGGGGTCACATTGGACTTACTCTCTTTGACCACGCAACGTGGATCGCTGACGACTCAGTCACACTCAAGTCGGCACAGACCAACGAACTATGTGACTTTGGACTATGACGACCTGAGTGAGATCGAGTCTTTTGCGCAATCATCGAGACTGGAGGATTAGCTGACGCTCTCATGAGTGACGCAACAGTCTGTACAGAAGATCCTGCATACCTCTACATCAACCAGCATTGGACGTCATTACACTTGCTCCTAACGTCCTGCGCCGCCGTGTTGGCCATCTCTCGGCAGCGAGCCAAGGTGCGATGGCTGCAGAGGAGGCGACGACGGGCCCCGTCCGCGTCGCACATCACGTAGCTGGATCGCTTGCATGCCGACGGTAATGAGAGGCTAGATGATGAGACCATATACGAAGACGAGAAGACAGGAACCGACAGAGAGAAGATCATGGCGGAGGACAAGCCGCACATGCACCGCGTGCTTCCCGCCATGACCTGCCCGCCCACCGCCCACCACAACCACCCGCCCTCATGGCGAGCGCACTCCTAAGCTCCGACGCGCTCCTCTACGGCGCGCTCCTCGCGCTCTCCAGCATAGCCCTCTACGCCCTCCCCCTCCCCCTCCCCCTGCCCTCGTTCCGGCGCTCGCTCTCCTCATCCGCCAACGGCCCATTCTCACTCACCACCGCCGCCCTCGGCTTCGCGTCCTACGAACGCGCCGCCCTCTCCGACCTCGCACGCATGCGTACGTCCTACCGGCGCCTCAGCCGCGCGCACCGGCAGACCGCCGGCGCGCTCGGCTACCCCGCCAAGCTCGACGCGCTCGAGCGCACCATCGGCGCGAACGGTGGGCTCGCGCGTGCAATCGCCGTGCACTCGGGCGTTCCCACCGCCGGGCGGAGCGGCGGCGCGCTGGGCAGAACGCGCGAGGCGCTAAGACACTTTGTGCGCGACTGGAGTGCGGAGGGTGCGGAGGAGCGCGCGGGCATCTTTGGGCCGATACTGGATGTGCTGAGCGGGATTGAAGTGGAGAGGAGGGCGGGGATGACAGTGCTCGTGCCGGGCGCGGGGCTGGGCCGGCTTGCGTGGGAGATCTCCGAGCTCGGTGAGCGGCAGTTCGTTCCTCAAAAGAGATAAGGCTGATTGTGCAAAGGGTTCGACACGACCGCGAACGAGCTCTCCTTCTACATGAACCTCGCCCTCCGCTTCCTCCTCGACCCCTCAACAACTCCACAAAAGGAGACGCACGTCGTGCACCCGTACGCGCACTGGTTCTCGCACCAGCGTGACGCCGCGCTCTTCCGCCCGATCGCCTTCCCCGACGCGCTCCCGCGCCGCTCCGCCTCATTCAAAACATTGGAGAAGGACTTCTACACCTTCCCCGGCGGCGAGGGGCGCTTCGACGTGCTCGTCACGCTCTTCTTCCTCGACACGGCGCTCAACGCCGTGCAGGCCGTCGAGCGCATACACACGCTGCTCAAGCCCGGCGGAGTATGGATCAATCTTGGCCCGCTGCTGTGGACGGCGGGCGGGGAGGCGAGCCTCGAGCTGAGTCTGGAGGAGGTGATGAAGCTCGTGGGCGAGGTCGGGTTTGAGGTCGAGGAGGAGACGAGGAGGACGGTCGAGTGCGAGTATACGGCGGATCGGAGGGCGATGATGAGGTGGGTGTATCAGGCCGAGTTTTGGGTCGCGCGCAAGGCGGGCGCGGCATGAAGATGGAAGGGATCCCTAGAAGCACGATCGAGTGCAGGAACCACGCGGTGACGAGTGCGTGCAGCGGAGCTTTGACTGGCGCGAAGGGCCGCCATCGGTAACGCGCCGCTCTACCTGGCTAACTTACCATTAACGCTGAGACAGGACCACCGGATGCGAGGCGACTGCGACGCGTAAGACGACCGTGAAAGGAAAGAAGCGTGTAGATCACGAGTATCTACGACATGAACATGAACTACGCCAAACGGCGTCAACGCCATAATACCATGGGCTGATCGTGGAATGATAGCCGTGACACGCGAAGGCCGTGAGAAAGAGTGGCTGCAGACGGTGTGACTCCTAGAGCGGTGAACGAGTGGCTGTCTATCGCCTCTTTCTCCCGTTCCACCACCTGCGTCGAACCCGCCGAGCCGTTTACCAGAGCCGAGGAACGTGGAACGCTGTAAAGATGAGCACACGAGTACAGCGCTCGGACAGTGCGCAAACTCGCGACAGGGACGCTGTACAGGGCTGCTATGCCATTAGCGGGCGTGCTGGTGTCTACTTCAACCTCGGATTTTCATTCGTGCTACGTTACCAGAAGACCAATGATGCTGACTCCCTCTTCAAAGCGACAATCATGCTTCGTAAAGCTCTGCTTTCGCTTACTGTCGAAGACAAGACCAACCGCGCACGATGCTACCATTATCTTGTGTCCTTTCTCAGATGGCTTTATGACCACAGCGAGTGCGAGGCACTTCTCAACGAGGCGATCGACTTCGCGCGTGAGCGGCTTTCCTTGATGGATAAGGGACACGTGGACCACTCGTATGTCTGCGGGCGCCTTGCCGCACTTCTCCATATGCGCTTCGATCGTACGCAAGGTTTCGACACTCTTGAGGAGGCCATTGTCTATAGCAGAGAGTCGTTCAAGTTTTGCCCAGCAGGACATCCCGATCGAGTGGTGGCTTGCGCAGCTCTTGCCTCCTTGCTAGGAACCCGTTGCAAAGCGATACTCGACACGGTACTCTTGGAGGAAGCCGTCAAGTTACATCGAGAGAGTTTTGACTTGTGTCCCAACGACCCAACCACAAACTCTAACTTTGCAGTCGACCTCGAGTTACTGTGCCAGACCACTGGCTCTCCGGCCTTGTTGCTCGAGGCAATAGACTTACATCGCGCTGTCATTGCGTCGCGTCCTCCAGGTCACACCAATCGTGCAACGACCTGCATAAATCTTGCCAGTACTCTTAGCGGGCATTACAAGTTGACAGGGGAGACATGCTTAGTTGAGGAGGCGATCACTCTCGAGCGCGAAGCCCTGGCTTCGCATTCCATTGATCATTCCAGTCGTTCAAGGTACTGCTCAAATTTGTCGGCCTCTCTACACTTGATGTATGAACGAACCGGCAACGATTCGACCTTGGACGAGGCCATCATGCTTGCACGCGAAGCCATCGCAATATGCAACCCTCCAGACCATGCATTTTCTTGCCACGCACTTGCTATACTACTAGTGCTCCGATATGACAGGACGGGCGATATGGCCCCGCTAGATGAAGCTATCTCTTTGGCGCGCGAGGCCGTTGATGGACGCCCCATTGGACACCCACTCCGTGCCCAATCATGCATGAGCCTCGCTGGACTCCTTATGCATCATTGCAAACCAACGCACAAAAGCGCTTTGCTAGATGAGGCTCTTGGACTGCTGAATGAGGTTTTGAGACTGTTTCCAAAAGGACATCCTGACCGAGCTCTGGCTTGTGGGAATCTCGCTATCTGCCTAACGAAACGACCCATCAGAGATGACAAGGAGTATGAGCAGATCATCGCGCTCAAACGCGAATCATTGGCTCTGACTCCTTTGGGCAATCCCGCATATGCATCTGCCTGCAGAACTCTCGGGAACTCACTGCTGCATCATTATCGGCATGCAGGTTCTGCTGGGATGTTAGAGGAGGCAGTCAATTATCTCCGGTTGTCTCTGGATGAATCTCCTCCCTTGGACAAATGGCGGTCGATGAGCATGCTCTTTGAGATATACATACTGCCTGACAACCGCTATTTCTCAATCGCAGCTGCTATGAATATGATGGAGCGTGTATCTAGTGCAGACGTTGACGACATGCACGCTTTCGCTTCGGGTATACCTACTGATCTCTTCAAGTTGTGGTCGGAACCACTTCGCTCTTTTTGGATAACCGATAAGAGCCTGCTCGATCAGATGGTGTCCGCATACAAGAACATCATTGATAGACTACCACGCTTCGCCGGCTTTGCTTTAGATGCTTCAGCACAACTTTCAGGTTTGAAATCTGCCAGATTTATCGGTTCAGATGCTGGCGTAGCTGCGATTCTAGCAGGTCGTCCTGAACAAACAATCGAGCTTCTGGACCATGCTCAGGGAATAGTGTGGGCACAAGCCTTGCACCAGCGCGACCCACAGCTAGCAGATGTTCCAGAGCACCTTGCTCATCAGCTGGAGCAACTATTGCGTGTCGGCGTTACTCCGGCACCTGCCAGTCATTTAGGGGCTATGCCTGTCGAGCAGGCGAAATATCTGAAGACTCAGGATTTCCGTCATCTTCAAAGCAGTCGGATAGACTCTGTACTGCGTGATATACGGACTCTACCGGGTCTCGATCGATTCATGCTCGGAAAGACTTACAAACAGCTGCGGATGGCCGCAGAAAAGCATCCAGTTGTAGTGCTGGTATCATCACTCGAGATGGTGTGTGCGGTTATTGTCTCAAGTGCAACGCAAGAGAGACCGCATACTCTACCACTTGCCATCACTTGGAGTCAACTCTACTCATTAGGAATGTCTGCAGCCGAGGCAGGTCTACGCAGCGGCGATGCGACACCCGAAGCAACTGTAGGCGCTGACCGGACTATGCATATCTCTTCGATGAAAAAGGCTAGTGCTGAAACCATTCTGGCTGATCTCTGGCGCCAGGTCGTAAAGCCAATCATTGAGCATCTGGGGCTAAAGGTCAGGGTCGCCGTTGTCTTTACAACGTCACATCTTATTGAAACATGCTGCAGCCAGCGACAGGTCGCTGACAACCACGGCTTCACTGGTGTCCGACTGGCGACTTTGTGTTTCTCCCACTACATGCAGCTGGGGTCTACCAGGGACCAGTCGCACAGAGAGAATGCTGCCATGACTATGTCGTGTCATCGTACACTCCAACAGTGTCTGCGTTACTCTGCGCACAGTCGAAGGCTCCGCATGTTGCGCCTTGTCCCCTCAACGTCTTAGCCATCGCCGAGGATTATCGCCACTCGAACATGTCTAGACTGTGGTACGTGCAAGAGGAACTACAACATGTTGAGGATGCTTTCAGGGAAAGTACCCACGATAGTGCCGTCGAACTCATTCCCGAAAATGCCACAGTCAGCCATGTGTCGGAGCGGATGAAGGCAGCACATTTTGTACATCTCGTATGTCACGGGACTCAGCATCTGACCGAGGCACTCAAGAGCGGCTTCCATCTCAGTAATGGCGAGACTCTATCGATATCTAAGTTGATGAACCTTCATCTCGATCACGCTTGGCTTGCATATCTATCGGCATGCAACACAGCGAAAGGGGATGCATGGCAACCTGATCAAGCGATGCATCTGGCGGCGGCAATGTTACATGCTGGATTCAAGAGTGTGGTAGCGGCGATGTGGTAGGCCATATCAAATTGCCGCACTTCCCGGATAGCTAACACCGCACTCAGGTCTATGAGCGATCTCGATGGTCCAGACATGGCGCGCTGGTTCTACGCGGATCTGCTGTCCAACACACCTATCGACGTAGATTCAGTTGCGTATGCACTCGACAGCGCGGTCCAACGGCTCCGAGAGAAGATACCACTGGGACTTAGAGCGACACTGCCGCCTCAGAGATGGGCGCCCTATATCCACGTCGGTGCATGATCCAGTTGCAAGAGGAACGGCGAGGGTCTGTATAGCATGAAACTGTGTGCGAGTGTGTGAAGATAACCGCATCAGCGGAAGGGTAGATTTGAAGTCAGTCTCGCGCTGTTATAGCTCTCAGAGCATGACGAAAGAAAGCAAAAAGCAATTGAGTTGACACACTGAGATAATCAGCAAAGCAGCCCCAGTCGCCAGGTCGTGGGGCGATATGCATCTTTACTTTGTGGAGAGACATTTTCGCCGCTTTGCCGTCGATCGCGAGAAGGCATCGACACTCATTATTAAGGGTCCTTGCTTGAGCGGGCGGAACGAGTGAAAGATTCAAAGAAGAAGTGACGACCGTCACCGCATCGGCGCTTGTTCGGTCAACAAGCTCTGCGCCACCCGAGTCGGTCCTCTGGTTTCGCCGCGTCCTGCTCAAGGTCCTGCTGGTCTAGTTGCGCAGTCCGCCGACCTTCCAGGGTATCGCTACCGCATACGCCTACCCAGATGAACATATCCTTCTTACGATCCGACGCGCTCCTCTAGGGCGCGCTCCTCGCACTGTCAAGCGTCGCGTTCTACGACGTACTCTTCCCGCTGCCATCCATCTGCTATTCGCTCTCATCCTCCGTCGATGGTCCGTTCTCGCTCGACACAGCCGTAATCGACGTCAGCTCTAACTAGCGTGCCGTCTCTTTCGACCACACGGCGGACCGGAGGTGGGTGTATCAGGCCGAGTTCTGGGTCGCGCGCAAGACGAATGAGGCGTCAAGGCGGCGATCTCACCTGCAAGTGTCTCTCTCTCTTTGTTGTGCTGAATCTCGTGCGTCGTAGGCCTCGTGTGGCAGATCAGGCCATTTGGCGGGAGTATCGAGAGCGAGGAGGGTGGGAAATGACGAGAGGCTTCCAGTAAATGTCTCTCTCTTCTCCATACCTTCCTGTCCAGGTCCTTATTTACTCTTTGTATCTTTAAACAGATAGTTGGGTACCTTTATTACGGTGAGAACAGAAGAAAGAAGCACATAATAAGAGCCAAATTGGCGACTATTCTCAGTTGAAAGACCACTCAACCCCATCGAGTCGGCCCACCGCCTGGTCTGCAAACTGGCTGAACAGCCCCGGCGTCATGTCGATGTCGTTGCCGACGCACGCCCCACAGCGGTCTGTCACTGCGGCCTGCACGATCTTCCCGCCGACTGTACACACCATCAGTCTACTTAACTCTCGCTTTCGGACATGGACAGACGCACAGTTGATGGTGATCGCCCTGCCACAGATCGGGTTCAAGTTCGGATTCGCCGTCGCGCCCGGGAAGCTGTCGAAGAGCGTCGTCGACACTGCGACGATCGCGTCCGCGTCGGCGTTGAAGATGCCGCATGCGCCGAGGCCGGGGATGAACCACGTGCCTGCGCAAAGATGAGAACATAACTCGGTTCCGGCAGGCACTACACACCCTGGCCCACACCCTGCGCAAGTGCACCGGCAGCAGCCGCGACGAGGGAAACGAGGGAGGTGCGGAAGAACATTATATTAGAGAAGAAGTGAAGCGTTGAGTGTGAGGGCGCTGGGCCGAGAAGCTCGAAGTGTAGGAGGAAGGGAAGGGAAGTAGTGGCGATGAAGTTCGTCCACAGCGCACCCTCCGCCTTAAATAGGATGAATGAGACCCTCCAGCGCCGACAGTGCACACGAATGGTTGCCAGCTCTGTCATCGGCAACCGAGCGCACGAAACGAGTGCGACGGTCCATGTGAGTGCGGTGAGGAAAGACATTGCAAACGAGCTATGCTTCCATGCGGCTGCTCCCGGCGGCTCGCAGCATCATAGCGTAGTGCGTGATCGGGAGCGCTCAGTGTGTCGGTGACTAGTGCAGTCGTCGCATGGAGCAGCCGGGACACGTGGTCGAGGGAACAAGGGCGTCAGCACGTGACTGATCCCATGTCTGCTCGCAGTGTGACGATAGCAAGAGCAAAGGGCATAGCAAAGAAAATGATCAACACATCCCCGGGCGAGCGCCCGACGAGTTGCTGCTCCGCACATATTCGCAGTGTCGTAGGCTTTCAGTCGAAGAGCCCAGCCCAATGGCCAATGATGAAGCAGAGGGTGCTCAAGTCATGACCGGGTTACGAGAACGTGAAGCAATGGAGTTGGCACGTACAGTCAGAATTGTCATAACTTATAGCTTTTTTCGCCACTGATGGCTGTTTTGTCGACTCACCGTGTTGACTCCGTCTGTCATGCCGCTCTTCGATAATACATCAGACCCCAATTCATGTACGAGAATATCCTTATTGTCTGTTTTAGATCAGCATCGAAACATATGAATATCCGCAAGTTATAAGTTATGACAATTTCGACTGTTATTCACCAAGAGGCAACAGGCGGTAGTCAAACTAGTAGAAGCGCATCAACCACTTCACTGCGCCAGTCGCTAGATCGTGGAGCTTCCGGTTTCTCGACTTTGTCCAAGGCCTCGACCCTTCCTTGATTTGCGAGGCGCTCCGCGAGGCCTGCCCCTTCGGCCGCGGTAGACGGCGTCCGAGTCCAAATAGTGTCGATACTATCGATCAGAGCCTTACGGAAGTCTTCGACGGCGGCAAGAAGATCCCGCGCTGTCCGACGATGCTCGGGCGTGAAGGCCAAGAGGTGTGGTACAAGCCCGTCCGTCTCCGCTGCGCAAAATTAGACATGAGGTACATCGACACCGAACAAGGTGACGAACTTGAGCAGGTGACGAATCGGGCGACGAGCTTGTTCATCGAGCGTAGGAGATACTCCTCCTCCTCTGCTGTGCCCTTCTTGCCTGCGTTCCGGTCCGCCTTCCGTTTAGCCCGGGAGCTCCGCTTTGTCGACACACGAGATGCCGTCGTCGGTGCTGCGGTGTACCGCGTGTACGCCGTGCCTGGCTGAGACACGTCTGTCATCACGTCGACGCCTGCGAGCGCAGGGTTGTCTTCGCCGTAGAAGACATCTTGATACATCGTGAGGATTGATGGACTAGCACGTGAGAAGTATGAAATGTACCGGGCTCGAGTAAACGCTTCTCACGAAGCTCCTTCACTCGCTGGCGTTGCTTTTCCATCTGCGCACGCATCTCGGCGAGGTTCTCCATGATGAGGGAGGCGGCCTCAAATAGGCCAGGTAGAATGATTGTCTCGACGAGATCGTCTTGCTCGATCTTGCCTTCAGGGGATGCGCCAGTGGTACGCTCATGCTCGGCGATCTATGCGCTAGTCAGCACGGTCGAATATGTAGAGCACCCAGCACTCACCACTCTACGAGCATCAGCGAACGCACCGCCCTCTACAAGCGCGATGGACGCGTGTCTGACATCGGCGCAGTACTCAAGTAGAACACGACCGGCCTCCTCGTGTCGCTTCTTCGATGATAGATCATCTATGTTCCCATCAGCGATATATAACTTACCCCGATGGACTCAACATTACCCGCGATACGATATCCCATTTCTTGGATATGCTCCTGAGACGTATCTGAAGCTATGGCCAAGGCAAACAGTTCGCGCCAATCCAAGGAACGTTCGTAAGAGGCGAGTGCTTGATCGATCCTGCCTGCCCGGACGAAGACTGGCCGAAGTTAGCTGAATCTGCTCCAAGTAGACGTCGCAAAAGCGGCACTCACCCACGGCCGCAGCTTTCCAGTCCCTTCTCTCGAAGAGATCTTCTCCGTATGCTGCGAGCACATCATCCTCCCGTTCAGAGCCTGCCCATAGCCGAATTGCGTCGGGAAGAAGCCGGTGTCGAGTTGCGTAGTTCATTGCCTCCTCGAACCGCTCATCGCCGGCTTCGTGAAGATGAGCGAGTGCGAGTGAGTGCCGCCGAAGGTGGTCGTCGATCGCAAAGCGCTGAGCCGGAAGGGACGGGAGGGAGCGGAGGTGCCGCAGGAAGGGCAAATACTCGCGTGGGTCCTAAGGAACATGCGATCAGAAGTCACATATATCGAGAGTTGGGGGGGTCCATACCTTTTTGGCGTGCTGGGCCACTAGGAGGACGAGGCCAAAGTCGTACATGCCGAGTGCGAGGTCGAAAAGGGTGTCTGCGTCAACGAGGAACACAAGGTACTTGAGTGCGTCGTCAACCGCCTCCGCATTCACGCCTGCGTTGTGCTTCAGTGTCTTAGGACGGAAAAGTACGAGGAACAGTCCGACTTCGTAGCTGGAGCAGAAGCCGCAGGGCTTCCTCCTGCTCGGGTGGGGATTTGACCACACGCGCAGTGAGCACAGCGTTGGTGAACCGCAGGAGATCGACCTTCTCTAGCTCCACCCGAATGGCGTCACATGTCCTGTTAATCGTATCTTGGGCGAGCGAAGAACGGCTAGGAGCATCAGGGTTAGCTCAGATGACATACGAATCAGTGAAGGGACGTACGAGATAGTGGTGAGGAAGAGCCCGAAGAAGTCGACATCGTCTACCTGTTGAACGAAAGCGGGGACACATTCCAGGAAGCGATCGGTACTTGACACGGAAACGAGTACGGCGAGGTCAATGCGGTGCTTGCGACACGCCATGAATGCCTTTCGCCACTCGCCACTGGAAGGGACAAAGGTCAGTTTCATGATGAACAACGAACATGAATCAAACTTACGCCATGATATCGCGCTGTACAACGGCCATAACCATTGTGCGCGGCGCGATCGTCTCCAGGTTCCCGCGGGGCATCTGGAGCACGAGGGCAAGTGCTGAGGGTACCGCGCACACGATCCGTGCGCCGCGTTCGATGCGCCGCTTCTCTGGTACGCTGGCTTCACTCCCCGACGCAAGGTCGGCGAGCGGAACGAAGTGTGCCTCGTGCGCAGACGTGGTGAAGATGACGAAGCCGGAAGCGGACGTGAACGAAGTGACGCCTGTGCCAAAAACAGTGTGCTTCGCGAGGGTGCTGATGTGCAAACGAGCAGATTTGGACCAGCCGATGAAGAGCGGCAAAGACTCGACGACGATGATTTGGGCTTCGGGACAAAACTCGGTGAAGGATGCTTCTGTCTTAACCTCATTTGTTTGGAGCACTGGGAAGTGTATCAGTGATGAAAAAGGAAGAAGCCATGGATGGCGTACAATCGCGTATGTCGCCCTGAGAAGACTGCCACCAAACGGACCCGGGAGGAGAATCTTGGAGCAGCCGCCCTCCCTCCTCAACCGGAATCTCGATCTCGCTGACCGAGCCTCGCAAGGCCACTATGTCCCCGCCGCTCCACCTCTTTCCCAGTATCGCAACAGACCAACGACTTTCGTCTCCGCTGGAAGGACTCTGCCCGAGCGAAATCTGCCGCCAGCTCGAGTCACCGTTCCCATTCTCTACGTGACTCTTGTAAAGACTGAGTGGCTGCATGACGGCGCCCTTCCCCGGCCCAAGACGCGTGCGAAGGTCCCAGACCTGGTAGTAGCCGTTTTCATGAAGTATCGCAATCACGTCTTCCTTAGCAGAGAAGGTCATGTGAACGGGTGTCTTATGACGGTCCTCGGTGAATGCGGTCACGGTCAATTGTGCAGAGGACATGGGCGGGGGTATGTTCTGCGTTCGGAATGGCGTGAGGAGAAGTGTTCCTGTGGATGGCTTAGCAGTACTTCGCAGAGCATTGTCGCGGACTTACCGCCGTCCACAACAGCGACAGAGCCCGAGTCGTTCGGGATCTCACTCGACGATCTCCAGATCTCAAAAACATACACATGTTTCATGACATGCTCTGTAGTCTGTTCAGACCCTTTTCATATCGAGAAATAGAACGAACGGACTGGTTGATGTGAGCAGCAGAGTCAAAGCCTCCTCGGGGTGCCAGATAACCGAGGTGAAGCGGCTGACGTTCTCACCCGTCGAGCGTGGTGCGACGACTTCCTGTTTCAGGTACCTGAGGTGGTGTCACCCGGGCGATTCACCTGCGTTTTGAAGATGCAGCACACCAGTGATAGTTCCCGGTGGTCCAGAGTTGAACTGACACTCACTGTGAGAGCCGTGATAGGATTGAGCGGTTCCTACTCACCGATATCTTCGACCTCCGTCTCGAGCCATAGAGCAAGTACGTCGGAGCCCGAGCTCCAGAGCACGTCCTTCACCCTGTAACCCCATTTCCGCTGCCCCTGAGCGTTTCCAGCCGTGACTGCGCCGCTCGGCGGGCGGATCGCAAACTCTCCGTGACGAAGCCCATTCCGCTCGAAGAAAACGAGATCGTGGCGCCCAGCCTTGCCAACCCCTCCACCCGGAAACCCGAAACGTTGCGTCCCCGCGATCAGCGCACCGCTTGGGCGCCACGACAGCGCATGCTCGAGACCGGGGACGGCCTCGGACGTGCTCTGTAGCTCGCCGGTGCGGTCGTACACGCGCAACGTGCGGTGCGCGGACGCCGAGGGCGAGAGGGAGGACACCACGAATAACGTGCCGTCGCCGCGCCAGCTAATCCGCGGGAGGCCGTCGTCGTCCGGGCTGGTGCCAACGGCAAGCGGTGTGACGGGAGCTTTGGCGGCATCCTTGCCGAGTGAACCGTGGAATTGAGTTTGCTTGGAACCCCAGCCGACGTTGATGGGTGCGCCTTCACTGAAGGTGAGACGACACCTAACTAGATCAGAATAGATGGCACATACCGGATCCAAAGTCGGACGGATGAAGAGGTCCTTCGGAGAGGATGTCGAAAGTGGGCGTCATGAGGATGATCTTCGATTGGCCTGGGAGGTCTCCAGTCAGTTGCGTAATTGGACGCATATGTTGAGACGTACCGGTGACTAAAACCAATACCGAGTCGTCAGGACTCCACGCAGCAGTACTAATGCGCTCCTCCACTGAGCCGACAACCTCGAGCTGCGGATATATGTTAGCCAGACTCGCCGACTCGGTTCGCGAATGATGCGTGCGTGCCTGGGCATCCTCTTCGTTGATATTCCACAACGCGATGTCACCCCCGCGGGTCACTAACACGAGCACTCCTTCGTCGGGCAGAACATGGCATGACGCGAGCTGATGACTCGTGAAAGCGTTCGGCGGAGATGCGAACGAGCCGTGGAGTGTCGCGCACAAGCTCGGCTCGGCCTGCTCAAGTTGATGATGAGGTGTAAAGCGTCGAGGACCTGTTGAAGATTACTCACGTTCGGTCCTGCGTCAAGTTTCCAGATCTCCCAACTGACTTCCACATCGGCGTCTACATGCTCCGTGACGATGTACTGCGTGCCATCGTCGAGGTTGAACGCAACATCTACGATCTTGCCACTCGAACCCGGCAATGGTGTGATCGCGAGGTTCAGGAGGGCGAGATTGCGCATGCCAGTCAGGCAGCAGAAAGTACTCGACGACGCCCTGTAACGCGTTGACCGTTCAGAAGAAAAGACCCAGCGGACCGGGGTCCAACGCGCCTTGCCCTCCTCCCCTTCAATTTCCTGTCTCTGCCCCAGCTATCAACGGCATGAGTTCGACACCATTCCTCGCAGAAGACGTTCACGTCCTCATTCTGGGCTGGCTTCAGGGCAACCTCCAGCCACCTTGCTGCGGTGGCACGCACCAACCAAGTATTGCACCGTCTGGCCCTGCCCTTCCTCTACAGGCGCGTGAACTTAGGTGCACTGCATACCCTGGTGATTCACCCCGAGCTTGCCAGACTGGTGAGGAGCGCGGATATCTGATGGTCTGATCACGATCCCGACCTGGCCGAGAACCGCGAGGACTTAGAGGACCCACCACGTGTTTATGGCATGGACCACCCTATCGAGCTTACGCCAGAGCAATCTCGTGAGTGGGGCCTGAATGCAGAGGTTCAGCGCGCACTCGTCGATGCGCTGCTTCCCCGCTGGAACAGCGATCTTAACGCAGCCTACGACATATTGGTCAGATGTCTGGCGGTCAGGACCGTGCTCCTTCTACGCATGTGGCCTCACCTCACTCGACTTGATGCCGAGTGGTGGTGGGAAGACCGGTTCTTCTCCGCCTATTTCCCTTTGGCCGTGTCGGTGCCGCCCTGCGGACAGGCGTTGACGAGCATGCGTCTGGTTTCCAGCCGTACACAGGGCCAAGATGGCCTCTGGCGCGCATACGACGTCGTCCGCCTCATGCTCCTTCCCAACCTCAAAACCCTTCACGTGAAAACGATTTCAGACTACGGGAACGACGGCCTGGATGATTATTTGAAGGTTCAATTGTTGTACAGCAGCTCGGGCGTCGAGGATCTAGCTTTGACGGAGACTTCATTTATGGCCGCAACATGCTGCAAGATCTCTGTGTCCCGCGCGCGCTCAGGCACTTCGAGTGTAACCACCTCATGATTTTCCCCTTTGATCTGGGAGCGCTCGGAGACGCTATAGCCGACTCGCCTTCTCGCATGTCCTTACAGCACATCTCCATTACCCAGAATGTTTACAATTATGAGGAAGAGGAAGTCATTGGCAACCTCCACCGGCTCACAGAGCTCCCCCTACTGCTGTCCATGCACATCCAAGCGAATTGCATCGTCCCATCCATTAGCGAAGACAGCGATCTCGCACACATAGTAGCGTATCTTCCGAAGACGCCGTCGCTCCGCATCTCGTCCCTGCGCGATATCTGCTCTTCGACGGCTGAGCACATGATGTCCAGTGTCATGTCCAGTGCCATATGCGAGGTCTTACGGAAATTTGGGGGCCGGCCGCATCGGGAGCTAGTGTTGGACCTGGCTGAGCTGGATGCTGATACCTGTGCACTCGTGCGGGAGATGAGTCGGAGGAGCGGAGTCACTCTCAGGAATCCTGACTGTGTCGATTAC